>SJXQ01011830.1:17101-54907 GCA_006408695.1 Aepyceros melampus | reverse complement strand
CATCCCCTCTCAGCAACTCAAGGGCATGGCTTCAACTTCCCTCTCTCTTTTGGATTATCATTTTTTCTCCCTCCTTTGGAGTTTTCTTGGAAAAGAGAAAGATCTGTTTTTTCTCCAATCTTTAAAAAAAGAAAAGCAGGGAAAGAAAAAAAATCATCTCTTGACCCCACCATCCCCTCTAGAAGCCGTCCATTTTTCTTTTCCTTGACAACAAAATTCCTTAGAAGAATGATCAGACTCACTCTTTCCAATTTCCCATGACCCCTCCCCCTTTCTCTCTAGATAGATAGATAATAGATAGGTATAATGGAATACCATAAAATAATGAAATTTCTTCATGCAACAATGTGGCTAAATAATACACATTACGTTGACAAAATGAGCCAGATACAGGAGAAAACATACACAAAGTCTCTGTGAATATAAAGTTCATAAACAGACCAAATTAAACTAGACGGTTCAGTTCAGTTTAGTCACTAAGTTGTATCTGACTCTTTGCTACTCCATGAACTGCAGCATGCCAGGCCTCCCTGTCCATCACCAACTCCCAGAGTTCACTCAAAACTCATGTCCATCGAGTAGGTGATGCCATCCAGCCATCTCATCCTCTGTCATCCCCTTCTCCTCCTGCCCCCAATCCCTCCCAGCATCAGAGTCTTTTCCAAAGGATCAACTCTTCGCATCAGGTGGCCAAAGTACTGGAGTTTCAGCCTCAACATCAGCCCTTCCAAAGAACACCCAGGACTGATCTCCTTTAGAATGGACTGGTTGGATCTCCTTGCAGTCCAAGGAATGCTCAAGAGTCTTCTCCAACACCACAGTGCAAAAGCATCGATTCTTCGGTGCTCAGCTTTCTTCACAGTCCAACTCTCACATCCATACATGACCACTGGAAAAACCATAGCCTTGACTAGATGGACCTTTGTTGGCAAAGTAATGTCTCTGCTTTTCAATATGCTATCTAGGTTGGCCATAACTTTCCTTTCAAGGAGTAAGTGTCTTTTAATTTCATGGCTGCAATCCCATCTGCAGTGATTTTAAGTGAAGTGAAGTTACTCAGTTGTGTCCAACTCTTTGGGACCCCATGGACTGTAGCCTACCAGACTCCTCCCTCCATGGGATTCTCCAGGCAAGAGTGCTGGAGTGGGTTGCCATTTCCTTCTCCAAGGGATCTTCCCGACCCAGGGATCGAACCTGGGTCTCCTGCATTCCAGGCAGATGCTTTAACCTCTGAGCCACCAGGGAAGCCTTTTGGAGCCCCCCAAAATAAAGTCTGACACTGTTTCCACTGTTTCCCCATCTATTTCCCATGAAGTGATGGGACCAGATGGCATGATCTTTGTTTTCTGAATGTTGAGTTTTAAGCCAACTTTTTCACTTTCCTCTTTCACTTGCATCAAGAGGCTTTTTAGTTTCTCTTCACTTTCTGCCATAAGGGTGGTGTCATCTGCATATCTGAGGTTATTGACATTTCTCCCAGCAATGCTGATTCCAGCTTGTGCTTCTTCCAGTCCAGCGTTTCTCATGATGTACTCTATATAGAAGTTAAATAAGCAGGGTGACAATATACAGCCTTGACGTACTCCTTTTCCTATTTGGAACCAGTCTGTTGTTCCATGTCCAGTTCTAACTCTTGCTTCCTGACCTGCATATAGGTTTCTCAAGAGGCAGGTCAGGTGTTCTGGTATGCCCATCTCTTTCAGAATTTTCCACAGTTTATTGTGATCTACACAGTCAAAGGCTTTGGCATAGTCAATAAAGCAAAAATAGATGTTTTTCTGGAACTCTCTTGCTTTTTCAATGATCCAGTGGGTGTTGGTCATTTGATCTCTGGTTCCTCTGCCTTTTCTAAAACCAGCTTGAATATCTGGAAGTTTACAGTTCATGTATTGCTAAAGCCTGGCTTGGAGAATTTTAATTGGTATAGCAATGCAAATTTAAAGGTGCCAACTAAAAAAAAAAAACACCCACGGTGTGCCAGTTATGAATTAAGTTTTATTTGGGGCAAAAGGATGACTATAGCCTGTGAGACAGCATTTCAGATACTCTGAGAAACTTCTCCAAAGAGAAACAGGGGAAGGTCAGTATACATGTGATTTGGGTGAAGGGGAAGTACATGCAATCAAGCACATATTTTTTGCAGAAGGTTACTGCTAGTCACAAGGAGCAGACATCACCGTGAAGGATTTCAGTGCTTTTCTATATATGAGGAGATACAAGAATCAGGCTCATATTAATAAAATTGCCCCATATTTGAGACATTTTGAGAAAACTTGGTTCATATTAATTAATAAAATTGAAATATCTGAAGACCTGTTCTGCTAGTTTTTTCTATAAGACTGCTGCTAAGTCACTTCAGTCGTGTCCGACTCTGTGTGATCCCATGGACTGTAGCCTCCCAGGCTCCTCCGTCTGTGGGATTTGCCAGGCAAGAGTACTAGAGTGGGATGCCATCGCCTTCTCCATTTCTATAAGACAGAGTGCCTCATTTTTGCTCTTACCCTGAACTCATTTCAGGACGTCCTCAAAATCAGCAGCGGCAGAGGCTCATAACTGTAATCCTTGTAAGGGCAGATAGCCAGTGCCAATTTCTAGATGACAGAGGATAGACCTTTCTTTGGTGTTCTGAGACCCAGTTTCCAGTGTCTATGGAAAACACACGCACACAACCTAAGAGCTGTGAGCTGGGTTTTATTCAGGGTTTCACTGAGGATGGTAGCCTGAGAAACACCCTCTTGATATCCCTGAAGATCTGCTCTGAAAAGATAGGGGCCAGTGTATATATGAATTTTTTTGTCTAGGAAAAACACGAAGTCAAGCAAACATCTTGGTGAAGGATTATTGCTTGTCACTAAAGAACAGGAATCTCAAGTTAGTGATTTTAGTGCTTTTCTATGTATGAGAAGATGCAAGAATCTGGGGTCACTGAAGTTTTTCCTGAGCTATGTGTCTTGACTACACAAGGGCCTGGTTTTAAGTATCTGGAACCTCATCCTGTTTATCCAAAGCCTTGGACGCCTCACCTGCTTTTCCATTCTGATTCCCCTCAGGGTGCACAGTCAGCGACTCCTGCAGTGGGCTGTGAATTAACTCTTTGTATAACTGGAGGATGAGTGACAGTCTTTGTTCCTTTTTCTACACCAACATGGGAATGGCTATTCCCTGTGTAACAGATGGTTCTCAGACCCTCACTGGGTGTCCTGGAATTCAACTCAATTCTGGCTCTGTCTACCTGAAGACAGCATCGGACTCCACAGGTCAAGAGTTCAGTCCTACAAGACTGCCCTTCGCCCCCCGCAGCCCTCGACTTCAGAGACCAGTCACAAGTCCAAGTTCTTATCTGTCTTCGCTTCTTCTGACCAACCAGCTAAAGACTGGAGCTTCCAACACCCTTCCGTGGATTTCAGATGCTAGTTGCAAGGCCAAATTGTTAACTGGACTTCTTAGCAAACTGACAATCAATCAGAGGTTTTCAAAATGCCCTTCTTGATAAATTTGCTACAGTTCTAGCAGGAAGGGGAACCCCTTTCAGGGCCCAAAAGTGGGCTCTTGTCTAACACTGAGAAATGAATTGTTCAAGGAGATACACGTGCTGACAAAGAGACTATTGGGAAGAGGTGCCTGGGCAGAGAGCAGCAGGGTAAGGGAGCCCAGGAGGGCTGCTCTGCCGTGTGGCTCATAGTCTCAGGTTTTATGGTGATGGGATTAGTTTTCTGTGTTGTCTCTGGCCAATCACTCTGACTCAGGGTCCTTCCTGGTTGGGTACGCATTGCTCAGCGAAGATGGATTCCAGCAAGAAGAATTCTGGGATGTTGGCAGGACATATGCACTGGTGTCTTCTTTTGAAAGAGAGAAAGTGAAAGTAAATTTGCTCAGTCCTATCTGACTCTTTGAGACCCCATGGACTGTAGCCTGCCAGGCTCCTCCATCCATGGGATTTTCCAGGCAAGAGTACTAGAGTGGGTTGCTCTTTCCTTCTCCAGGGGATCTTCCTGACCCAGAGATCAAACCTGGGTCGGGTCTCCCGCATTGTGGGCAGACTCTATCATCTGAGCCACCAGGGCAGCCCTGTGTCTTTTTTTGAACTTCCCAAGTTCTTCTGGTTGGTGGTGGCTTGTTGATTCTGTGTTCCTTACCAGGACCTCCTGTCTCAAAATCATGCAAACGGTTACTATGGTCCCTGGCCAGGGTGGGCAACTTCAGTCAGTGTTTCCCCTAACAGAATGGCCCACAGAGAGACATGTTACTTACTAGATCACTAGTTTATTGTGAAAGGGTGCAACTCAGGAAAAGCCAGATGGAGAACTGCATATGGTATGACCAAACCTAATTTGGATTTGCTCGCCCACTATGCAGCATGGCTGATGTACTGACTGACACCAGGTTATAGTGAAGGAAAGTCAGCATTTATTGCAGGGACCAGGGCCAAGCTCATGCTTGAAAGACTCAAATTCCTCCATGGCTTCCAGGGAAAGGGTTTTAAAGGCAACTTTTGGGGTGACGGCTGCAGGGTGCATGATGATTTTCCTGATTGGTGGTGGTGAGGGTGGTGTTGCAAGAATCTTAATCATCCACCTCCTGGTTCAAACCAGTCTGGGGCCAACATGCTGTGGTCAGCATGTGGTCACCATCAGTATGTGGAACAAGGGAAGAGGGGATGGGATGTGCTGGGGTGGGCTCCTCATTTCTGCAGAACAGCTCAAAGATATGTGTCAGATTGTTTTATATATGTATCCCTTGAGGAGGAACTAACACTATCTCATTGCTATTGCTGAACTATTGTTTCTTGACTGTTTTCCCTTTGTTTCTGCATCCCTTCACTTCCCTAATTAGTAACTGCTTAAGTCTGCTCTTTGGAACTCAAGAAAGGCCTAGAAGACTATACTCTTTTTATACAAACAAGAAAGAGGGGACACAGAGGGGCTTTTATATCTAGGAAGTTCCCACAGGGCCTTCTTGTGTAAGTTCCTGCTAGTCACAAGGAGTGGATATCACCAGGAAGGATTTCAGTGTTTTTCTAGATATGAAGAAATACAAGAATTGGACTCATAAAATCATTCCCTGAAAATATCTATCTGAAGATCTGTCCCCCTAGTTTTTCTCCCTGAGTCGGAATGCCTTATTTCTGGCCTGAACTCCTTTCAGGGGGTATTGAAAGTCAGCAGCTGCAGCAGAGCATGATTTAATCCTACGGAAGTAGACAGCGAGTGCCCATGGCAAGTGCCAACTTGTAACTGACGGTATCAAGATGTACGCATACAATACATGTTCACATAATAAAAACCACAGGGAGGCACCATTAGACACCCGCCAAGTTGACAAATTTTGTAAGGTTGGACAAAACCATCATTTTAAATACAAAAAGGAGTTAGAAAGAAAATTTTTTAAAGTGTAAGAAATTTGCTGATGGCAAGGTCAAAACCAGATTCCAGAGGCAAATGAGCCTTGAGGTTAATGACTAAAACTGACAGAAAGAAAACATGCTCTGGGCGGAGAGGTAAAAAGCTCCTGGGAGAACCGCAGCCTGTGGCAGCCCTCACAGGGCCTCCTTAAAAGTTTTTGCTCTATGCGCCGCCCCTGCCCAAAACAACTTCTGTCCAGATCACTAGAGACCGCCACACTTCTAAATCTACTAGTTATTTTCAAGACCTATCGTGCTTGATTTCTTATCATCATGCTTATCATGCTTGATTGCTCACCAAAATTCTTTTGATGTGAAATTCACATAACATAAAACTAATAATTTTAAAGTAAAGTTCATGGCATTTAATACACACAATGTTGTGCAAGCACATCTCTGTTGAGTTTCAAGACATTTTCACCACCCCAAAAGAAAGCCCTCTGCCCAAATCAATGCCCACTCCCCACTCCCCATCCGTCTGCTCCGTCTTTATCTATTTACCTGCTCTGCATATTTTGTATATACGCCATCATGTCCTTTCCCCACAATTTGATGCAGCTGATCACTTCCTCTTCCTTTAAACATTTTCTTCATGAGGTTTCTAGGACCCCCACGCTTCCTGGTTTTCCTTACCCTGATCTCTGAACATTGGCGGTCCGGGGCCCAGTCCTATACCTCTCCTTGTCTCTGTCCCTACTTAGTCCCTGACTGATTCATCATGGTTTTAAGTTCATCCACGTGCTAATGACCCTAAGCTTGTCTCTCCAGCCAGGACTCTCTGCAGAACTCCAGACTCACACATCCTATTGTCTACTTGACACCTCTCCACTTGGCCTGTCATACTTGTACGGATCAAGACTGAGCCCCTGACCTTCCCCACCAAGCCTGCTCTTCCTGATTCATGTCAAGTCCTCCTTCGAAGTCCTCCAGCAGAAAACCTTACAGCCTTCATCCCTGACACTTCCCGTTCTTTCCTTAAAAAATGTATATTGTTTATTTATTTAGGCTGTGCTGGGTCTTTGATGCTGCACATGGGCTTTCTCTAGTTGCAGCGAGCAGGGCTACTCCTCGATTGGTGCATGGGCTTCTCACTACAGTGGCTTCCCTTGTTGCTGACCACTGGCTCTAGGCACATGGGCTTAGTAGCTCCGTGACATGTGGGATCTTCCCAGACCAGGGATCAAACCTGTGTCCCCTGCATTAGCCTGTTGACTGTTAACCACTGGACCCCCAGAAAGAGAAGTCTCTTTCATGATCTGTCAGCAAAATCCTAGTGATTCTCTTCAGAACAGCTCTAGAATCGGACCACTTCTCTTCACCCCCACAGCTATCATTCTAGGGTGGGCGCTCTCCTTTCTCACCAGGGTTGTTACAGTTACCCAGAAACTGTTGTCCTGCTCCTGTCCTTGGTCCATGCCAATCCATTCTCAGCACATCATCCAGAGGGACCCTGGTTGTATTGGTCAGGGTTCTCCAGAGAAACAGTATGTACGTATGTATGATAAAGATATGGAACTAATTCATGCAGTTATGAAGGCTTGAAGTGCCGTGATCGATTGTCTTCAAGTTGAGACCCAGGAAAGTCAGTTAGCTTTTCAAAGCTAATTGCATCTGGAAAGACCCTCCCAGACACACTCAGACATAATGTTGAGCCAGGTATCCGGGCGTGCCCTGACACAGTCCTGTGGACACATAAAATGCACACTGAATTGCTAAACAAGTTAAAGCATTTCTCTGCTCAAGATTCTCTAAGGCTCCCTAACGCTTTTAAGATAAAATGCAGAATTCTCTCGTGGCCTAGAAGGACCTGTATTATCTGAGCCCTGCCTGCCTCTCCACCCTCACCTCCGACCTCTCTGCCCCTTATGCTCCTGTAGTCCTGGCTCCCTTTGCCCCTGGCCCATGTCTCAACACTCACTCTCCCTTCTGGCTGCAACACTCTTCTTTTTCCCACTCCATGTCCTCTGGGGTCACTTCTTTATCTCCTTCAGGTCTTTACAGAGCTGTCACCTCATTCAGCCTTCCCTGACCATCCTATTCAAAATTGCAACTTTCATTCCAAACACCACCCACTCCTTCCCTGCTCTGTATTCCTCCATAGAACTTACCACTGTCTCAGATGCCAGAATTTGACTTTTCTGTCTTCTCTCATTAGAATATAACCTCGGTCCCTTTGGTTCCTATCCCCAGCAAATAGATTTGTCCTAAGCGCATGTGAGAATGTTAGTCACTTCAGTTGTGTCTGACTCTTTGCGACCCTATGGACTGCAGCATGCTAGGCCTCCCTGCCCCTCACCATCTCCCGGAGTTTGCCCAAGTTCATGTTCATTGCATCGGTGATGCCATCCAGCCATCTCATCCTCTGATGCCCTCTTCTCCTTCTGCCCTCAATCTTTCCCAGCATCAGAGACTTTGCCAATGAGTTGTCTGTGTGCATCAGATGACCAAAATACTGGAGCTTCAGCTTTAGCATCAGACCTTCCAGTGAAATTCAGGGTTGGTCTCCCTTAATGCTCAATAAATATTTGTTGAATCCATCAGTGAATAAATTTTCCAAAAGCTAGTTTCAAGAAAGAAAAGGAGTTTGTACTGACCAAGAAAAAAAATTTCTTATTGTTCATAGAAAGGAGAAACTTTTAAGAATTCCACTTCTAAGTCTCTTCCTTAGAAATCCCACATGTATTCTTATAAGAGAACGGCACGATCTTATGAATTCAGTCCCAGACCTGTGTGTGCTCCTACTCACTGATAAGATGGACATAAGGCTGGTCATGCGTTGCAGGAAGGGAGACCTCTCCTAGGGCCCAACAGTGGACTCTAGTCTAACACTCAGGAATAAATTGTCCATGGATGGTCACACTGTTGCAGGAAGGGAGACCTTTCCTAGGGCCCAAGAGTGGACTCTAGTCTAACACTCAGAAATTAATTGTCCATGGAGACACATATGCTGACAAGAGGCTTTGCTGGGAAGCGGCGCCTGAGGTGGAAACCAGCAGAGTAAGGGAAGCCAGGAGAACTGCTCTGCCATGTGGCTTGCAGTCTTGGGTTTTATGGTGATGGGATTCATTTCCAGATTGTCTCTGGCCAATCATTCTGACTCAAGGTCCTTCCTGGTGGCACGCACATCTCTCAACCAAGATGGATTCCAGCGAGGAGGATTCTGGGAGGTTGGTAGGACATATCAACTGCTGTCTGTGTCTCCCTTCTCCTTGGGACCCTTCCCAAATTCTTCTGGTTGTTAGATCCGCATTCCTTACCCAGGACCTCCTGTTGTAGGATAAGTCATGCAAGTGGTTACTTTCACGCCTGGCCAGGGTGGGCGGTTTCAGTCAGTATTTCTCCTAACAACACAGTGCAGTGGGGGCCACAGGACTGAGTAGATTGAGGTGTGTTCACACACCCAGGCTTACTCATTAACTCGCCAATCTATTCATTCCTCAGGTCTCCCTGCTCATAACTGTCAGTTGCCTTATCTATCCACACAGACTGTGAGCTCCTCGAGAGCAGATGTCATGTCTCCTAATGCCTCGCTGTGCCTGGCGTAGACTAGACAACTCAACAAAGATGGAATGGGAGGTGAATGAAAGACAGTGGGCAGAGTGAAAGAAGGCCAGAAGCTGGGGAGTTCACAAGGCTTGTCTCCAGAATGGTGGGGACACCTGTCTGGATAGAGCAGAGGGTATCTACTGGGGAAATAACATTGAGTGGATGAATCTGGGCACTGAATCCTTGCTAGGCTGCTGCGTTCCCTAATTATGGGGGAATAAGCCAGTTGAGAGGGACATGAGTTGAAACAACACACATTTATTTGGCTACCCCACTTGCGTTCAGATGGCAAATCCCCAAATCATGATTAACAGTCATTTTACAAGGGAATGATATCAAGGACCGGCCGTGCCCCCTTCCTGGGCACCGTCACGAGGCTCGGGCATCCTTCTCTCTTCCTCTGCCCTCTGTAACCAGGGAGCCCCACTCACTATCCCTCCATCCTGAGACCGTCACCTCCTTCTCAGCTTCCTGGCTCCTGAGGCAAGGGGGCTGCGCTGGTCCTGCCCCTTGATCACTCCACCAAATTAACACTCAGTTGCAAAGGTGATGTCTCCCCCATGGAATGGTGAAGACCCCTCCTCTCAGACCTGGGGAACTCCACCAGGCTTTTCTATGCTTGCATGTCAGGAATGCCTCCAGCACTGCAGCAGAAGGTACCACCTCCGTGTCCCTGGGGTCCTTGAAAACCAAGTACAGTAGCTACTTGAGATGAGTTTGGGGAGGAAGGAGGTAGCTAGGCCTTGTGGTTTAGGCAGGCTGGCATGGAGGGGTACAGGGAGACCATGGCAAGGCCCACATCTTCATTCTGGATGGAACTAGGACTTTAGATGTGGACTGTGGATGGAGAAGAATAAGTAGAAGGTCATGCAGGGGAAAACTCAGAAGGACATAAAAATGCTTACCGTTTATTAAGCCCCTGTTGTGTGCCAGGTATGATCCTGGATGCTTACATATGCAATAGATTCTTCCTGAGATACCTGCCTATCTCATGGAACCAGCTCCTCTAATCCACAGGGTGGGACCACTGCATTCATTCATTTAACAAGTATGTAAGCACCTACCAAGGACTTTCTGGGTGGCAAAGTGGTAGAGAATCTGCCTGCCAATGCTCTTCCTGCTTGAGACACAAGAGACATGGGTTTGATCCATGGGTCAGGGGGATTCCCTGGAGAAGGAAACGGCAGCCCACTCCAGTATTCTTGCCTAGGAAATCCCATGGACAGAGGAGCCTGGCAGGCTACAGTCCGTGGGGTTGCAAAGAGTTGGCCACACTGAGCAGGCACATGCAGAGCAGAGAGAAGCATCTACCAAGTAGAAAGCCCTGTCCCAGATATTAGGTACACAGAGAAAGACAGATGTGGTCTATGCCTTCACGGAGGGGAGATGGACACTAAATAAATAAACAACTGGACATATATACACACTATACAAATTATAAATTTTCCTAATTATAATTGTACAAATTATACAAAATGAAATTAGCATAAATATTATAAAGGGAAAGAATGAGGTACCATGTGGAGAAGAACAGCAGCTAGCTGACTCTGAGTGGCCAGGGAAGCCTCCAAAAGGGGAGAATTTTATACCAAGACCTGAAGGTTGGGAGGGAACTGGCGATATGAAGTGGTAACTGTGGGTAGTGGGAGAAGAGGGGACATGTGGAGAGGGAATTTGCAGGCATTGGGAACATCAAGGCCAGTGTTCTTGAGGGTGGGATGGCCGGACGCTGTGAGTCTAAGGAAGAGCAGTTCCAGGTGGAGCTGACGAGGGCAGCTTGGACCAGATCCTTTGCTGCAGCAGAAAGAGAAATGAGACTTTTCTCATTAATAAGGGAAATAAGAGAACAATGAACAGGCTGGAGAAACAGCTTAAACAGGACCTAAAGAGTTAAGCAACCTTGGTCACTCTTTAGCTGTTACTACCAACAAACACATGTAGCTAGACTTGTCCTTCACCAAGCTAATCACTCTCTGAGTCTATGTGAATTCCATCCTGCACTTGGCATTCTTCTCCCCCACACCCTCCTCTGTAACACTACCTTGAAACATTCTTCATTTCAGAAGGAATGTCATGAACAGATCACTGCAGAGAGGACCAACCCCAGTTATGCCGGATGCCAGCTGTGGCTTTTTTGAAATTTTGCAAAAGAAAGATGAATGCAAGCCTATCACTGCCTTGAGCCTTATTTCCTTCTCCAGACTGCAAGCCCTGACTATAAAATTTCTCGCTAACTCCTCCAGGGCAGGCACAGTTCTGGAACCACTAGCCTGCTGTGTTGCCTCTTTGCCTGGCAAGAAATAAAGCTACGCCTTCTCTTTCCTCCAAACCTCTGTCTCCATATTTCTATTTGGCATGGGTGCATAGAGAGCCGAGATTTTCAGCAACACCTTGTGGGCCAGAGTAGGGAGGCTGGGTTTCATTTTACACACTGTTATTTGATGTGTTGATTTTAAAAGCACATAGATTATTGAATCACATAATCTAAAAATAGTTTGATAACTATATTTCAATTATTTCCAATCTAGTTTCTTTTATCATCCTGTGCATATTATTTTATGCATCAAAAAACACAATTCTGCCTCAGGATTCCAATGGGGAGATAAAGAGGATGCAGGGAATGCGGACACAGGAGGGGACCCACTGTGGCTTCTATCATCACCTCTACCACCACGGCCACCTCTGTGCTCCTGGCCTTGGGAAAGGAGGTATAAATCCCCAGGTGTGAGCCCACACTTGCAGGAGGGTCAACTCTGAGTAAGTGATGGCAGATACAGATAAACTCAACATCAACAGCCTCAACCGATGACTGCTGCAAATGAGAGGGTCTAAGACGCACAAGGATGTCTGGCTACAAGGAGAATGAAAAAAAGAGAACTGTGCTTAAAGTTCCGCCAAATCTATCTCAGGCAGCCCATCCTACCAGAACTTGAAGCATTGCTCAAAATAGTGATGATACCCACTGGCAATACTTGGGTTTGTCTCAACTTTTGGAGTATGGTGGTTTCCCACTAGAAAGCAAACTATAGTAGGGGACACAGACTTTGGAGACTATCTGCCTTTTATTGGCTAAAGAAAAAAACTGATTATCCAGAGACTTTATTTCTTCTCAGAAGAAATCGCAAATGTGCCAGTATCAATAGAACGTATGGATTTTCTGATAAATGTAAAAGATATAATGTTACACTATGGAAAACAATAATCACTGAAGAAGGCTTTCTTATCTCTTCTTGCTATTCTTTGGAACTCTGCATTCAGATGCTCATATCTTTCTTTTTCTCCTTTCTTTCCACCTCTCTTCTTTTCACAGCTATTTGAAGGCCTCCCCAGACAGCCATTTTGCTTTTTTGCATTTCTTTGCCATGGGGATGGTCTTAATCCCTTTCTCCTGTACAATGTCACGAACTTCATTCCATAGTTCATCAGGCACTCTATCTATCAGATCTAGACCCTTAAATCTATTTCTCACTTCCACTGTATAATCATAAGGAATTTGATTTAGGTCATACCTGAATGGTCTAGCAGTTTTCCCTACTTTCTTCAATTTAAGTCTGAATTTGGCAATCAGGAGTTCATGATCTGAGCCACAGTCAGCTCCCAGTCTTGTTTTTGTTGACTGTATAGAGCTTCTCCATCTTTGGCTGCAAAGAATATAATCAATCTGATTTCAGTGTTGACCATCTGGTGATGTCCATGTGTAGAGTCTTCTCTTGTGTTGGAAGAGGGTGTTTGCTATGACCAGTGCATTTTCTTGGCAAAACTCTGTTAGGCTTTGCCCTGCTTCATTCCGCATTCCAAGGCCAAATTTTCCTGTTACTCCAAGTGTTTCTTGACTTCTTACTTTTGCATTCCAGTCCCCTATAATGAAAAGGACATCTTTTTTGGGTGTTAGTTCTAAAAGGTCTTGTAGGTCTTCATAAAACCGTTCAACTTCAGTTTCTTCAGCGTTACTGGTTGGGGCATAGACTTGGATAACTGTGATATGGAATGGTTTGCCTTGGAGACGAACAGAGATCATTCTGTCATTTTTGAGATTGCATCCAAGTACTGCATTTCGGACTCTTTTGTTGACCATGATGGCTACTCCATTTCTTCTGAGGGATTCCTGCCCACAGTAGTAGATATAATGGTCATCTGAGTTAAATTCACCCATTCCAGTCCATTTTGGTTCGCTGATTCCTAGAATGTTGACGTTCACCCTTGCCATCTCATGTTTGACCACTTCCAATTTGCCTTGATTCATGGACTCTCTATTAGTCTTTGCCCTGCTTCATTCCGCATTCCAAGGCCAAATTTGCCTGTTACTCCAGGTGTTTCTTGAATTCCTCCTTTTGCATTCCAGTCTCCTTTCTCAGTATCATTGACTATACTTATAATGACCTGGAAGACTTTGAACTCCATGAAGGAAAGACTCTTGCCTTTCTTAGTCACTATTCTATTCCATAGCTTGTGAAAGCTCATTACATAACAGGTACAGAAATACATTTGGAAAACATAATTGTTGGTCTAATATGGCTCCTATTTTAGTGGATTTCAGAAAGAAATGTATTATATTTTCAGCAGTATGAAAACTTAAAGAAGTCTAAAGAAAAAGTTTGAGAACACACCATTATATTTTGCTTTATTTTTTGCTTCATATTATCTAAGAACAAACTTTTTCCTACCCAGTATGGGACTTCTGAAAGTCACATAATTATTTATTTATTTTTATTCTTCTTCTTCTTATTATTATTATTATTATTTTTACTTTACAATACAGTATTGGTTTTGCCATACATCAACATGAATCTGCCACAAGTGTACATAAGTTCCCACCTCTGAACCCCCTTCCCACCTCCCTCCCCATACCATCCCTCTGGGTTATCCCAGTGCATCAGCCCCAATCATCCTGTATCCTGCATCGAACCTAGACTGGTGATTTGTTTCTTATATGATATTATACATGTTTCAATGCCATTCTCCCAGATCATCCCACCCTCTCCTGATTTTTCTTCTTATTATTATTATTATTATTTTTACTTTACAATACAGTATTGGTTTTGCCATACATCAACATGAATCTGCCACAAGTGTACATAAGTTCCCACCTCTGAACCCCCTTCCCACCTCCCTCCCCATACCATCCCTCTGGGTTATCCCAGTGCATCAGCCCCAATCATCCTGTATCCTGCATCGAACCTAGACTGGTGATTTGTTTCTTATATGATATTATACATGTTTCAATGCCATTCTCCCAGATCATCCCACCCTCTCCTGATTTCTCACTATAAATGAGAGTAGTAATAATGCTCTTTTAAAATAATAGCTCTATGGGGATGATCCAGAGAGTTGATATGGGGTGGGAGGTGGTGGTGGGGGGTTCAGGATTGGCAACTCATGTACACCTGAGACAGATTCATGTCAATGTATGGCAAAACCAATACAGTATTATAAAGTAAAATAAAGTAAAAATAAAAATAAAAAAAAATAAAAAAATAGATCCCCCCCCAAAATCAAATAAAATAATAGCTCTATAGATTGCTTAACTTTCTTAAAAGAGTATGAAGTAAGTATATTAAGATATTCACTTTAAATATAAGTATTTCCAAATAAATCAGAACCTATTTTCTTACCTTTATTCATTATGCCTTTATGTTGTTAAAAGGATACATATAATGTATTCTAACCATCAATAGCAAATAGAAGCTACACTTGATTCTCTATAAGCTTCTGTCTACTTTAAATGTACTATTTTTGGAACTGCAGTATTCTAGAGGCATGACAGCAAGTTTGAGAATCTGTAGATGTGTTTTTTTCAAAGTTTTAAACAATGCTGAAGGACCCCTGAATATATTGCTGTTCATACACAAAAAAGCTAGGAAGTATACTAGAAATGCAAAATGTCTCAACCAAATGATGATAACAATTTTTCTAGCCTCCAAAAAGCATTGATTCCACTGCAAAAGAGCCCTCAAATATTACAAATTCCTGTCTTACGTTTAGATCTTTAATCCATTTTGAGTTTATTTTTGTGTATGGGGTTAGAAAGTGATCTAATTTCATTCTTTTACAAGTGGTTGTCCAGTTTTCCCAGCACCACTTGTTAAAAAGATTGTCTTTAATCCACTGTATATTCTTGCCTCCTTTGTCGAAGATAAGCTGTCCATAGGTGTGTGGATTTATCTCTAGGCTTTCTATTTTGTTCCATTGATCTATATTTCTGTCTTTGTGCCAGTACCATACTGTCTTGATGACTGTGGCTTTGTAGTAAAGCCTGAAGTCAGGCAGGTTGATTCCTCCAGTTCCATTCTTCTTTCTCAAGATGGCTTTGGCTATTCGAGGTTTTTTGTGTTTCCATACAAATTGTGAAATTATTTGTTCTAGCTCTGTGAAAAATACCGCTGGTATCTTGATAGGAATTGCATTGAATCTGTAGATTGCTTTGNCATTCACCCATGCCATCTCTTGTTTGACCACTTCCAATTTACCTTAATTCATGGAACTGACATTCCAGGCTCCTATGTAATATTGCTCTTAGGAAGCATTATTACAAAAAAAGCTAATGGAGGTGATAGAATTCCAGCTGAGCTATTTCAAATCCTGAAAGATAATGCTGTTAAAGTGCTGCATTCAATATATCAGCAAATTTGGAAAACTCAGCAGAGGCCACAGGACTGGCAAAGGTCAGTTTTGATTCCAATCCCAAAGAAGGGCAATGCCAGAACATGTTCAAACTACCACACAATTGTACTCATTTCACATGTTAGCAAGGTAATAATCAAAATCCTTCAAGCTGAGAAACCTGTATGCAAGTTAAAAAGCAACAGTTAGAACCTTACATGGAACAATTGACTGGTTCAAAATTGGGAAAGGAGTACATCAAGGTTGTATATTGTAACCCTGTTTATTTAACTTATATGCAGAGTACATTATGTGAAATGCTGGGCTGGATGAATCACAAGCTGGAATCAAGATTGCCAGGAGACATATCAAGAACCTCACATATGCAAATGATAATACCCTTATGGCAGAAAGCGAAGAGGAACTAAAAAGCCTCTTGATGAAAGAGGAGAGTGAAAAGGCTGGCTTAAATCTCAACATTCAAAAAATGAAGATCATGGCATCTGGTCCTGTTACTTCATGGCAAATAGATCGGGACACAATGGAAATGGTGACAGACTTTATTTTCTTGGGCTCCAAAATATCTTTGATGGTGACTGCTGCCAAGAAATTAAAAGATACTTTCTCCTTGGAAGGAAAGTTATGACAAACCTAGACAGTGTATTAAAAAGCAGACATCATTTTGCCAACAAAGTCCATATAGTCAAAGCTATGGTTTTTCCAATAGTCATGTATGGATGTGAGAGTTGGACCATAAAGAAGGCTGAGCACCAAAGAATTGGTGCTTCTGAGTTGTGCTGCTGGAGAAGACTCTTGAGAGTCCTTTGGACAGCAAGGAGATCAAACCAGTCCATCCTAAAGGAAATCAACCCTGAATATTCATTGGAAGGACTGATGTTGGAGCTGAAGTTCCAATACTTTGGCCACTTGATGCAAAGAGCAGACTCATTGGAAAAGACCCTGATGTTGGGAAAGATTGAGGGTAGTGGGAGAAGTAGGTGACAGGGGATGAGATGGTATGTTACTTCATGGCAAATAGATCGGGACACAATGGAAATGGTGACAGACTTTATTTTCTTGGGCTCCAAAATATCTTTGATGGTGAC
This sequence comes from Aepyceros melampus, assembly GCA_006408695.1. Taxonomy (NCBI): domain Eukaryota; kingdom Metazoa; phylum Chordata; class Mammalia; order Artiodactyla; family Bovidae; genus Aepyceros; species Aepyceros melampus. Next base: position 38,254 of record SJXQ01011830.1, on the reverse strand, counting down.
TGCTGCCAAGAAATAAAAGATACTTTCTCCTTGGAAGGAAAGTTATGACAAACCTAGACAGTGTATTAAAAAGCAGACATCATTTTGCCAACAAAGTCCATATAGTCAAAGCTATGGTTTTTCCAATAGTCATGTATGGATGTGAGAGTTGGACCATAAAGAAGGCTGAGCACCAAAGAATTGGTGCTTCTGAGTTGTGCTGCTGGAGAAGACTCTTGAGAGTCCTTTGGACAGCAAGGAGATCAAACCAGTCCATCCTAAAGGAAATCAACCCTGAATATTCATTGGAAGGACTGATGTTGGAGCTGAAGTTCCAATACTTTGGCCACTTGATGCAAAGAGCAGACTCATTGGAAAAGACCCTGATGTTGGGAAAGATTGAGGGTAGTGGGAGAAGTAGGTGACAGGGGATGAGATGGTTGGATGGCATCATCGACACAATGGATATAAGTTCGAGCAAACTCCAGGAGATAGGAAGGACAGAAGAGCCTGGTGTGCTGTAGTCCAATGGGTCACAAAGAGTCAGTTATGACTTAGAAACTAAACAACAACATTCCTGACTGGTCTCATATGCTTCCAAGAGAAGGTTAAATGCCGACTCTAGAAGGATCAACTATCCCATCAAATCACATGGTAGTTACAACCCAAATGGACCTGAATTATGTTAGGCACAGCCTGGTTAGTGGTCTCATGCAGACATTGTTGGGCAGGCTCATTCCTAAGATATGAGATGAAGATTGATTCTCTTGGGACTATGTGAATAGAATTTTCAACATACATCATTCTAGGAGAAGGATATCCATATACTCTTTCACAGAGACTCAAGAGACATTTGTTGATTTGTTTAAGGTTGACTGCTTTTTCAGCAGGAATGGAACTTGGATGCCAATCTAGAACCTCAAACCATGATGTTTTGCTTTTCCCATGACGTTACACATTACTAACAGCACTGGTGTACTGAAGTGATGACGTGAAAGTCGCTCAGTCATGTCCAACTCTTTGCGACCCCATGGTCTGTAGCCTGCCAGGCTCCTCGTCCATGGATTTCTCCAGACCAGAATGCTGGAGTTGGGTAGCTGTTCCCTTCTTCAGGGATCTTCCCAATCCAGGTCTCCTGCAATGCAGGCAGATTCTTTACCATCTGAGCCACCAGGGAAGCCCAAGAATACTGAAGTGGGTAGCCTATCCCTTTTCCAGCAGATCTTCCTGACCCAGGAATTGAACCAGGGTCTCCTGCATTGCAGGCAGATTCTTTACCAGCTGAGCTCCAGGGAAGATGTGTAACAACTGAGTCTCCAAGGGAAAATAAGAAAGCTCTGACTTGTAGCAAATTCTCCCATGATGGCCTATTTCAAGCTAACAATATGATATAATTATACACAGAACTGTAAAGTAATATACAGTATCACACCATTATATAACTACATTATATTACTACAGAGATAGTAAACACAAATAACTTCAAGCATATAGATATTTGTAAAATAACTGAAAAGTGATGAGTCTGAGTACTACCTTAGCTTTTGATAATTTATTTCATAGTAAGTTTTTTTATAATTTAATTTTGAATAATAGCTATATTTAACCATTGGCTTGTAAAATTTCTGAATATGTAACAATTGTCTCCCATGAGCCAGTACATGCTGGACCCAGCACTTTATTGCCTGATATTTGCATAAAGACTAAGAATAATGAATATTGGCATTTTAAACATTTCATGTTAAATCTACACCTTACTCACCACTTAGTACTTCTTATCTATTTCTGTACCTGCAATCAGAATACTTAGATGACAAAAAAAAAGAGGAGAATGTAAGCTTCTTTAGGCTTACATCTATGAAGGGGAAAATTTGGAAAGCTGAGCCACACTTTGAAGCCAGGTTTGAAGAGAGGAACTAAGTAAGAACTAGGAGCTATCTCAAAATTAGGAAGGAAGTTAAGGGATTGAAGCAACAAGCAAGAAAGCCTGTTGCTCCTGGACAGATTCCCAGAATAATTTTTTCTCATTGTCGATCACCAATGTGTTTTTCCTAGACAACTCACAGATATATATGCCATTTTATTTCAGTGCTATGAATTACTACAAGCCTATTAAAACTTCGCTTCCTCTTTTCCCATATCCCTAGATGACTCAGAATTTTTAATTTCCATGATGTAAGATCATCAAGCTTCATTTCTGGATCCCACTGAAATCTTCTCTCTAGCACACAACTCATTTCTGACACAAGTTTTGAATCCTCAACTGCCTGTAAGAGCATCTCTAAGAGAGTGGCCTCAAATGCCAATTTGATCTCAACAGCCTTATCATATCCTACCCGAAGAAGCTGAACCCACCTGATTTTCTGACTTCTGTGGGTGACTCCACTGATTACGTAGTCATCCACCCTTGTTGACTTTTCACCTTCACCTGATTGTTTAATCTAGTCAATTCTCCTGCTGAAAGGCCTTCTTAATACATCTCTTCTTTTCTGTCGAGATATTACTGACATATAACACCATGTTAATTTAAGGTGTTCAGTGTGTTGATCTGATACACTCACATATTGCAAAATGATAATCACCATAGCATGAGCTAACAGCTCCACCATATCATATAATTTGTTTTCTGGTGAGAACATTTAAGATCTACTCTCATAGCACATTTCAAGTATATAGCACATCATTATTGACTGCAATAATAATGCCATGCATTAGATCCTCAGAACTTATTCATCTTATAACTGATGGTTTGTACCCTTTGACTAACATCTCCCCTTAACACCCCCTTCCACCCCCAAAAGCCACTGTTCTGAAACCAAGTCTCCATAAAACTGAACTCCTCTACTGAGTTTATGATTAACCTCTCTACCCAAAATGTTATTCCTTTTCACATCCAACACCTGTTCCCCAAAAGATTGAGTGGTATCAAAGAAAAGGGGTGACTGAGCTGCACAAAAGCCGCTGTGTCCTTATCCCTTGAAGTAAAAGGCTTTTGCTATAGTCTTCTGGGCCTTCCCTGAGCTTCAAAAGGCTGGCTCAAGAGTTAATGATTAGGACATGTGAAGAAAAGATGTAGAAACAAAGATACTTGTTAGGTTGGAAACTGGCAATGATTTAGACTGTAAGCTAGCTACAAAGCAGAATCACCAAACTCCCAGTTTCCTGAAAGATAATAAAGGTCTGACACACATGCCAAAGTTGTTTTTACAGCAAGCAGACCCCCACCAGATGAAAACTTCTGACCATAAGCATGTAGACCACAGACTGGTTGAAACCAGAAGATTGGTGATGCACAAAACTTCACCTTGATGCCAACCAATCTGAGACCAACCAATCTGAGAACTGAGCACAAGCTGATCACACACCCTGTGCCCCTCTCCATCACACTGCCTATAAAACTTTTGTCTTCTAACTAGCAACTTGGAGATGGTCTTAGGACATTAGTCCATCATCTTCCCAGACTGATGGTCTCCAGAATAAAGCGACTTTTCTTTTCTCACCAACATTTGTCTGTCTAAGGCTTTTTTAGACACCACATATGTTATATCATACAGTATTAACTTTTCTGTATCTGACAGAATGCCCTCTTTCTATGAAACTCTTCCTTTCTATAGAATTGCCACCCACTAACTCTACTAACAGGGCTTCTGTGTCTTACGGCAATGATTTGTGATTTTATTATCTGTGATTATGGCAATGATTTCCCCTCTGGCCTCTTTGTTTCTGATTCCTCCAATCTGCTCATTTTGTCAAATTTTATCTCCCTCAAGTGTCTACCTAAAATCTGTCAGTGCCTCTTGAATCTAGCCCAGATGTCTTCTTCTGGCTTCATAGTCTTACATTCCAACTGCGTGTCCCATGACTCCAACTTCTACCCTACACTAGTTAAGGCCATTGTTTCCTGAGTATGCCTGTCCCCTTCCCAGCTCCCAACTTTAACCATTCTACTGTTTCTGCCTGAAGTTACCTTTTCATCAATGACATCACTTTTCTTCCTGATCTCAGCTTTCCATCTAGTGGTATCATTTGTTCTTCTTTTATGGCACGCAGCACCTTCTACCTTTTATAAGTCAATTGGGTAATTGTTTTATTCTATTAGAAAATGTAAGACAATGTCTTACATTTTTCTACATTTTTGCAGGCCTCAGACTAGAGATATATGCTGACTGATTGAGATGGGAAATCAGACATGTTTTAGAGTTTCTTCTAGACTAACTTTGTTAGGACTGCGAGAAAGAAAAAAACCGTGGAATGTTGATTGCCAGTTCAGAAAAAAATCAATAAGAACAATAATGTAACAGTATTAATAGTTATTATTCATAAGTGTCTGCTCTGTTGTCAGACACTTGCTAGGTGATATCTCTCTCTCTCTATCCCTCCAGATTCTTACTACTTAGCAAGGGATGCATTATACATGACTAAATTGCAAAGAAACTAAGTGACCTTTGCTAGAATTTTGACTCAGGACTCCCTTTAATCAAAGCTCATATATTTCCAGTATCTGTTGGGAAGGATGACAATACTAGCCCAGAAATCCCTGAGAATGGGAGGATGAGCCCACCTCTTTGTCAACTTTTTTTCTGCACAAACATTTAAAATTTGCCTAAATCTTACACCCACAAATCACTTGATTTCAAGAAGGGTGTACTCTTGACCTCCTCCTGTAGGAGGTACACCTGTTGGGAGTGACTCAGGTTGACTTTTTCATCTTGACTCCTTTCACATCTTCTTTCATATGTACCCAATACTGGCATCACCTCAGAACAAGTTCTTTATACTAAGAAATGTGATAAAAGATTAATTTTTAAGGATCAAGAGATATATAAATATCAAATATAATAAAATCAAGTCAACTCACATGTGAAAAATTCCATTGAAATGAAAAACATGGATAATAATCTATAAATAAAATTCCAAAGTGTGATACCACAGGGGCCATTGGACACCCAGTTTCTGGGCTAGAAGATGGGGGTTGGGGCTCAAATGACAGCACTTTCCAATGTTGGCTACAATTGAACTTGTATTCAAGGGGCTTTGAGATCATGTAGAAATCAACAGATCTAAATTTTCTGTTTATATTTTATATTTTTACTTTATAAACAGAATGATATAGAAGAAAGGGGGCTTTGGGATTAGGCAGAATTGATTTCTGGCTCCACCCCTTGCTAGCTGGGTGTTCTGGGGTAAGTCACCTAGCCTTTCTGAATCTGAGTTTCTTAAAATGAATCTAACATTACCTACTTGAAGTCACTGTTTTCAAAATAATGACATATACAACCATTGTCTATGGATGCCTAACTTAGTTTAAAAAAAATCACATTTATTATTCACAAGTCTAAGGTTGAGTGGTTCTTTTGATCTGGACCAGCCTTGGTCAATGTTGACTGGGCTCACTCATGCATCTGCCATCAGTAGGCAGGCCAGCTGGGCCAGGATGGTCTAGGGTGGCCTCATTCTCATGTCAGATGACTGGCTACCTGTTGGTTGGTATGAGAGAGTTGACTGGCCACACACTTTTAATCACTTAGCATGCTAGATTGGACTTGTCTATATGGAAGCTGAGGAATATTCTTAAAGAGCTAGTCAGAGCAAGACATGATACAAGTCCAGATTCAAAGGTGAAGGAAACAGATCCCATCTCTTGATGGGAGAAGCTACAAAGTCACATCATAAAGAGATATGGATATAGGAAGGGACCATTTTTGCAGTCTATCACATGACCACTTTGAAAAATTGTCAGTGTTTTCTAAAATTGAGCATATGCATTCCTTTTGATCCAATAATAGCATTCCTAGACATATACCTAAAAGATACATTCATATAAGCTCAAAAAAGATACACTGGAATGTTCATAGCAACACCATTCATAATAGCCCCAAACTGCAAACTACCCAAATACCCGTTAGCTTGCCTATTTAGAATTACTATTATATTATTATTATTTACATTATGGTATTTCCATATCATGGAATACTATGTGCAATGAAAATGAACAAACTACAACTACATGCAATAATACAGATGGATAGTACAAGAATTATGCTGAAAGTAAAAAGCCAGACATAGAGAAGCACATATTCTCTGGTTCCAGCTACATAAACTTCAAAACCAGGCAAAGTCAATCTATTCTATTCGAAATCAAGGTAGTGGTTACCTTTGGGATAAGGATTGGAAATGTGCAGAAGGCAGAAGGGGGTCCTCAAGGGTGCTGGCCATATTTTGTTTCTTGATCTGGATGCTGATTAAACAAGTGTGTTCAGTCTTTGAAAATTCATGAGTTAAGCACTGTTTTGTATGCATACCTTATAGCAATTAAAACATTTCTAAAAGATAGCATATTTGAAGGTACCTATTCATAGCAGGCTCTCAAATATTTATCTTTCCCCTTCACATTCCCCAAAGAGACTATGTTATGTGGTAACAATTTTCATTGTTATCTATTTAGCATGAAACAATCAATCATTTATGTGAATATAAACAGGACACCAAAAGATAATTAAAACAACAGGCACACTTAAATCTTGTGTTTTTAAAGTAACTCTTCTACCTGAGATATGATATTGGTATTCAAAGGACTGCATCCAGTATGACTGGACAGAGTCTCAGTTGTCTTGATTCTTTTTGTTTGTTTGTTTGTTTCCAGTAAGATCAGCAAGTGAACTCAGGGTTATATTCAATTTTCAGGTCAATGTCTTATGTCCATTCCTTTTTTCCTTACTCAAAAAAAATTGGAATGCAAGAAATCAAGCATAACTTTATTGCAGAGATAACTGTTCATTCTCTCTGATATACAGAAGAGGGGAAAATCAGTCCAGACTCTGAAGATACAATGATGAGCTAGACAGATTATATCCCTACTCTAAAGGAACTTGACATCATTCATAGTGATAAAATACTCGCAAAATATCCACAGTTAATCAGAATAATGAGTGTATTTTGGCAGTAAACTAACAACTGCTAAATCAGAGCATGGCACTAGATGAAGTGAAGTCACTTGGTTGTGTCCGATTCTTTGTGACCCCATGAACTGTAGCCCACCAGGCTCCTCCATCCGTGGAATTTTCCAGGCAAGAATACTGGAGTGGGTAGCCATTTCCTTCTCTAGGGGATCTTCCTGACCCAGGGATCGAACCCAGGTCTCCCACATTACAGGCAGATGCTTTACCGTCTGAGCCACCAGGAAAGCCCATAATATAGCGTTAATCTGGATAGGGCTGGGTTTTGCTGTGGCAAAAATTATCTCTTCGGTTAAGAGACATGAAAACAATGAAGATTTCTTTTTTCTTTTGCAGCATGTTTTTCAACAGTTGACTGGGAGTTTTGCTCTGCTTTACCCCCAACCTAGGAACAATATAAATCTGGAACACTGTATATCATCATAGTATATATAGAGAAAAGATGACAAACACACACTTGCTATTAAAGCTCCCACCTGAAAGTCACACATGTTATTGCAGCTCATATTTTGCCAGCCAAAGTTAGTCATGTGGCCATACCTAACTTCACATGGTTAGTGAAGTTCAAAACTATCATTCAGAAGAAGAGACAGCCAAACCATTGGGGAACAAGCTTAATAACTACCACGTACTGTCAATGTGCAGGTCTTAAAATATTAAAATAGCTTTCTTTCATTCTTGGTCACCAAATATACTTTGATCCCTACCCTTCCTACCCAAAATATATCTTGATAATCACAAGAAGGAATGACTTATAATCTGAACATATATTAGCATAAATCTATCCTGGTATTATTTAGAAGATGTCAGAGCTGGGAGAGACCTTTTATATCATCTAGTTCAACCCTTTTATATTAGAGACTATGTAAGTTAGAGGCAACCTGTTTCAAATCAGAGATATTTGTAGTAAAACCAGAACTTGAATCGAGTTTAATCCGTTTAATTCAGAGTGTCAGCTTTGTATGTAAAGGAAAGGAATTGCAGGTTGTGATACTGTCTGACACATTTATAACTTTGGCTGAATTATATTAAGTCTTTGTCCATTCAATAAATATTTATTCAGCACTTACAGGCAATGAACTAGACACTGTAGTAAATAAAAGATGAAACAGCCACAGAATCTACACTCAAAGAGTCAGAGGCTGGGAGAATAAACTAAGTAATGGGATAAGTATATTGAGTCACAAAGGAAATAGCAAAGGTCATTTTTGCCCTTGACAAGATTAACTGTTAATAATAGCTGGTCAAGAATTGTATGTAAAGGTCACCTGATCTTTGACAAAGGAGCCCAAAACCTACAATTAAAAAAAGACAGCCTCTTCAAAAAATTGTGCTGGGAAAACTGGATATTCACATGCAAAAGAATGAAATTGGACTTTTACCTTACACTATACACAAGAATCAACTCAAAATGGATTAAAGACTTAAACATAAGACTTGAAATGTAAAACTCCTAGAAGAAGAGTAGGGGGAAAAGCTTCATAACATTGGTTTTGGCAATGATTTCACAGATAATGGCACCAAAAGCACAGGCAACAACAACAAAAAGAACTAGGACTATATCAAACTAAAAAACTGCACAGCAAAGGCGATAAATCAACAGGGTGAAGACAACCTACAGAATGGGAGAAACTATTTGCAAATCATATATTTGATGAGAGATTAATCCTCAAAAATTTTTAAGAATTCCTACAACTTAATAGCAAAAAACCAAACCAAAACAAACCCCCAATGTAGTGGCTGGAAATGAGCTAAGGAACTGAACAGACATTTCTCCAAAGAAGACTCACAAATGGCCAGTTGGTATATTTTTGAAATGCTCAACTTCACTAATCATCAGGGAAATGCAAATCAAGACCACAATGAGATATCACCTCACACCTGTTAAAATGGTTATTATCAAAGAAACAAAAGATAACATACTAGCTTTGTAAAATGAGTTTGACAATTTTCTCTTCTTTTTGTATCTATATATCTGTGTATATATAGATATATAGATATAGATAGATATAAATGTTTTGAGAAATTTGGGGGGCCAGTCTATTGACCAGAAATCAATCATTGCCCACATGTAATTGCAAAGGCATGTGGATAACAGAGTCAGGTGTGTATCCAGTAAGAAAAGAAGACACAAATATTGATTTGCACTAGTGGTCTGCTACAGTAATTTATATTATTTTAGAAAACTTCCATTGCATCTACACTTTTATATTTATTGACAGAAATTTATTCATCGAATTCTTTATGATTTTTATAAATCTCCATTATCTTTGGTTTGTGGATATAATAGTGTTTATTGACATATCCTCTCTTTATCCATATATCTGTCTGGCTAGAGGTTTATTAGTAATTTCTTTCATAAAAGGTTTTTGTTTTGTTGAGTTTATTATTTTCTATTTTCTGAATTCCTTTGCTAGCATTGTGTTTTCCCTTTATTTTCTTGCATTACTCTATTCCTTGAGCTCTTCTGTTTGGAATCCTTGATGTTTCAAAAAGTTCTCTTTTCTTTCATAAAAAAGTTCTCTCTTGTTTCATACACTCTTTCCTCTATTTGTACCACCCGTGGTAATAAAGAAAATTCCCAATCAGTTGTAACAGGGATTTTTCCCTAACTAACACAAGGCAAATATAGGAGGAAGTAAGCTGTGGTAGCAACAATAATGATACAGAGCAGGACCCTGTGGGGCTCCTGGGTCCAAAAGCCTTTCTGTGTCTACCATGTCTTGATTACACGAAATAGGTTTGAGCTTCCCTGAGTTCCAACCAGAAGGTTTAAATAGTTGCTAATTAGGGAAGTGAGGGGATCCAGTAACAAGGGAGGAACAGTCAAAAGAAAGAATAGTGCAGCCTTGGGGCAGGGTCCTGGAGCTCCCCTCCCCCCAGTCAAGGCATATACAGAACAATGTATTTGAGCTGTTTTGCATCAGTCCTGGGTGTTCATTGCAAGGACTGATGCTAAAGCTGAAACTCCAATACTTTGGCCACCTCATGCGAAGAGTTGACTCATTGGAAAAGACTCTGATGCTGGGAGGGATTGGGGGCAGGAGGAGAAGCGGACGACAGAGGATGAGATGGCTGGACGGCATCACTGACTCGATGGACGTGAGTTTGAGTGAACTCTGGGAGTTGGTGATGGACGGGGAGGCCTGGCGTGCTGCGATTCATGGGGTCGTTGCTAAGAGTTGGACACGACTGAGAGAGTGAACTGAACTGAACAGATACTGAAACCCCCACCAGGTGGGAGAAGTTAACTGCGTGCTGCCCACAAGCACTAGCACCACCAACCAATCAGAAGAATCCCATGAGCTGACCACGCCCTCTTTGAATCATCCCTGTAAACTCCTCACTACCCTCTCTAGGACACAGTTTTGAGGGCAATAAGCTGCTGGGGCCCCCTTTGTCTGCAAAGCAGTAAAGCTATTCTTTTCTACTTCCCCCAGAACTCTGGGTCTGAGATTTAATTCAATGTCGCGGGCACAGAAGCCAGATTTGGCTTCAACATCACAAGGTGATTTTGAGACACGAGGCACTGATGTAAAGCTTAGCACCGCCCACCGCCCCGCCCGCCCCAAATAACTGGTAGCAAGAAAACACTCTTCAAGGATTGGGGCTTGTGGGTTTTTCTCTGAGTGAGAGAGATGAATGTAGGGAAATGGGTGGAATCAGTAAAAGTCATTAGGAAAGTAATATCCAGTGATCTTGTAGCATTTAGAGTTCATTTCCCCAAGAGCGGCATTGCCTCAGTGCATCTTTCAATGCTGCTCATTCAGTCAGATCGCCCTTTTGAAAGGCAGTGGAATTTGCCCTTCTCAACACAACCCTCAGCAGCTGGGGAAGTGGAGCTTGTCATGGCTGAGGGCTCGCTAGAAGGTTTATATGCAACCCAGTGGCAGGAATGCCACTTGAAGGAAAGAGAAAAGGAAGCTCAAGACCACAGCCAGTTAAAAATGCCTCCTCATTAGTAGCAATTAGCACTCAGTCATGCCTGGGAGATTGTCCCCATAAAGCAGGTCAAATCAATTACTGCCTGCCTCTTAGACAAAGGAGAAGACCATTGCAGATTGCTATGGCTAGTTCTGAGTTTTTGTGTCTGAGACCAGGAGATTTGATGACACTTGAAAATCTCCTCCCAAGAGGAGGGCTTCCCTCTTTTCTTCTGTTCTGTGCACACAAAGAAGTATAGCTGCTGTCAAAAAAGGCCTGTGAGCGTCTTGGAGTCTTTGGTTGCAGGAGAATTGGGGCCAACTTCAAGGATGCTGGAAACTTTGTGACTTTGTGAATGGATGCAGGGAGCTGGAGGGGCTTGCTCACAGTGAGAGAATGGAAAGAGAAGGAAATTGACACGTGACATGGATGCTAATTCCCTTCCTAACATAGATACAAACCAGCTTGAGAGAAAATCAAAGAATTGATCGTTTCCCTGCTAATGGCTATGCTGGTGACAGAGTTTTTGTCTTTTTAGGAGGTGATGGAGAAGGGTCAGCGAAGGTGCTTTTATGAGCTTCTGGGAAAAAAAAGAAATTTAAGTGCTGGCCAGGGCCCTGGTGTGGATTCTTAGCAGCTAGTGAATGTGCCCAGAGGCAGTCTCTGTCCTCTTGCACTGCTGGAGCCCAGAGAATAAAGAAGCAGACTCCTTGGGAAAGAGGAAGAGATCTCCGCTTTTAATGTATCATTTCATGTAAATAACACTTTGAGTAATTTTCATTTGGTGTTCACAATAAGGTGCTCTCAATTAATATTACCTTGCATTTATATAGTTCATTTTATCATATGATAAACGCACTTTACAAGTGCCAAGAGCTGCTGTCCTGTAGAACAGTGATGCCCTAGATAATATAAAGCTTCTCTTCAGTTGCCCTCTGACTCAATGTTCTGAGAAAATTCCCTAGGCCCCTGCCCCAAGTGCCCTTTGGAGGTGTCATTAGCTGGAATCAGGGTGGGAAGCTGCAGCAGGGTTATAAACTCAGGGCAGGGACACCCTGAGATGTGGCTGGGGTTCTATATCTGCCTCCTCAGTCTCACATCAAACCTCCTCCAAAACACACACACACACACACACACACACACACACACACAGTATCTCAGAAAAAAAAAAGGTATTCTTGCTATGCTCTCTGAGTTTTATGACAAGTCCCTTCCTCTGGGCTAGATTGTGGTCCTGAAATCACTGAAGTACTAGAATTCATCAGAAAAAAAGCCTCTAATGGCATTTCTCAAAATATCTGAGACAACCTGCAGGACAATCACTGAGGATGCTTATTAAAAAGCAAAAGGCCAGGTTCCTCCAACTCCTATTGAAGAGGAATCAGAGGGTAAGGGGTTCATATAATTCTCATATCCACAAAGTCTGAGAAGTGCATGTTTGATTTCCTAGTGACATAAAGTTTTGCTTATAGTTAATAATACTGGGGCTATAAGACTTGATATGTACTCTGTGTGATTCCTTCATTCATGGTTTTTCAAATTCTTACTGTGAAGCACAAACCTTTTTCTTTCTTTGGCCAGGGTTTCCAGGATGAAGGTGTTCCCAGCCTAGGTCAGGGCCTGGGGTAACCAAGAAACTAGAGGAGTTAACGCTCTAATCACCACAACTCATGGAGATTTCTATAGGAAGAACAGAAATCGAGACAGGCGAGGTATGGAGTAGTGGGCTAAAAGCTGTGTTTGGGAATCCAGTCAGGTAAGCCAGGACGCCAACATCTTGAATGCACTGATATGAAAATGACCATAAGCTTTCCAACAAGGCTCCCTAAATGCAGACTTCACAACTTGGATGGGGTGAATGGACTTCACCAATGACATTTGCACCGGCCTCTTTCACTGTTCTGTCAACACCCTTAACAGCATCAATAGCTGTGTTGTTTACCTGTTTATCCATGCAGCTTTCATCCACTCAGCCAGCAGGTGTTCTGAAGATCCCGCTATGCTCCAGGCACAGAGCTCTGAGCTGCAGACTCAAAGATGAAGAGTTCCTGCACCTGAAGGACATCAGAAGAAAACAGATGGATGGATGAGAAACCAAGCAAATGTGCAAGCTCTTCCTTCCTCCACCTTCATTTTACTTCCATCACAGCCACCTCTGAGTGTATTCCGATGTGAATCTCATCATCAGTCAGAGCAACCCACAGGCATGACCTTGAGTCCACATCTTACCTCCTTAGACCCTGAGTCCACATCTTACCTCCTTAGACGCTGAGATCTTTATCAGCCATCTCTCGAACTCTCTTCAACTGTTTCCCCCAGCATCATGTTGGCATTTGTTCTCTTCCCTTTCTCTATTTTTCATGACAAATTTGGACCTCGCTTGTCCTTTCCCCCATTTTCACTCCGGGTGCACCCTTCCAACACTTCCTACTTGATCTTTGAATTTCTTTTCTCCTTGAACTTATGTGGAGAATTTGCTAGGTCAATTCAAGCTGCCAAGTTCCATTTTAATTTGCTTTCTCCATTCACATGCAGTGGTCATTGCACAGGTGGAGAAAGTCATGAAAATGTACCAGCTGGGACTGTTCCAAACCTATCCTCTGTGTCCTCCACTTGGCCCTTTCAGTGGCTCTGCTGTTCTTTTATTTATATTTCCTTTATGACTTTTGCGGACATTTTCTTCACTTCTCAAAGTCTTAGCCTCATTCCTGTCTCCGTTACTCAGAGCAGGCAAGCTTGTCTCTGGTGTTCTGTAGACCATCCAGAAGACTCAGCTGAACTTTCCGATTCCCCCTCCTCCCAGTCATGATATTCTTCACACTGCTCCAAATTTCTGTTTCTCATTAAGTCACACCTTTTGTCTGAACAGCTCATCTCATCCTTTCAAGACTAACTCTTGCATCTGGGTTCAATGAAAGAAAATGTCACATTCAAATAATTTTTGGAAGTCAAGTTTATTTTACTCCTCCTTTGGGGGATTTACATGGCACATTAGCATATTAAAAGCTTTGAGAAGCTGTGCAGTAATAAAAATGTTTAATTTTGTTTAAACCAATGTTTCTCATTAACTGTAGAACCCTTTCTTTGAGCAATACCTATTAATACTCTGGGTAACTCATTTTGGAAAACATTCTTTGAACATAGATTATAGAAGCTCAAGAACTTGTTTTAATATCTTTTCATCCTATCTCCTAGTATAAACCCCTTTCCCTGTGGCCTGGTTTCTTTTTACAAATAATTGATCTTCAATAAATGTTTGCTTCAATAAATGAGTTTATTCATTTAATACTGAGTATTTATTAGGCAATTATTGTGTTCTACACAATGAAGTTCATTGATGAATAAGACAGAAAATCGCTTGCCCCCATCAAGCTTTCTTTTTAGTGGAGGAGGGCAATTGTAAAGAGATAGATGAGTAATGTTAGGTGATGATAAAATGCTTTGAAGAAAAGTAAAGTGGTGAATAGTGTAGAGAGGGACTTGGATATGATTTTAGATGGAAGGTGGTGGTCAGGAAAGACCTCTTTATAGTTGTGACATTTGAGCTAAGTCTTGAATAAAGTAGACGAGTGAGATCTTTGAATATGAAGAATTCAGGTAGAAGGGAAAGCAAGTGTATGGAGGTTTTAAAATATGTCCACAGATTCTTTCATATCCTCTCCTCAAGAGATGGAACCTACTTTCTATTCCCATGAGTTTAAGCTGACCTACTGACTTATTTCTCACAAAGAGTATATGGCAGAAGTGATGGTTGTGCTTGCTGAGACTAGGTCTGAAATGGCATTGCAGATTTCTTTCTGACTTTTCTCTTGGATCACTTGCTCTGGAGAAAGCCAATAGCGAAGTTGAAAGGATACTCAAGCAGCTCGATGGTATTATTTCTTCCATTCTCATCTGGCTTGATTTATGTATTATCCTGAATAAAATGAGATTATTCAGTCCTCCTAAACTCCACTTGGTTGGCACAATCTCTTCTGTTGAGCCTACTTCAGCCTGTGAAATAAAATCACCCCAAATCCAAAGTCCTTTTGAAGCTAAGGAGATAAATCTGTGTTGTGTTGGCAGAATCTGAATTGAAGGGTAAGCAAATAGCAGCAAGGGATTATAAATCCCTGCTTGCTTCAACTATAAACCAATCTGTCCACAGTGAGAAAGCATTTAATAAAGGGTTTCATTGTACTGGAGGAAATGGAAAATTATACTCCATGAGTGCATGGTCTGCCAGCAACAGTCTGGAACCAGCAGCATGTGTGCCTTTTAATAGTTTTAAAAAATCAATAACCTTAGTCTTTTTAATTAAATTGCTGCAAGTGGGAAGAACACTTAATTACAGCTTCTATCCCTTCATAAAATGTTCTCCATGAAGAACTAGTGTAATCTGATTTGTATCCCTCCCAACCAACATACATATATATTTTTCATTGTATTAGTGGGCTGAATTCCATGTTTTTAGTGGCCTAGAAATAAAAATGAGAATAAATGGGAAAAAAATAACAAACTGAAAGCCTACCTAGACAGCATCTGTGACATCATAAATCCCAACTTGGGCGCTAAGGAAAGGATGGGAAAAAAATCAAGATTTCAAGTAGCAGACACAGCACATCCTGTTCCTATTCTAAGCAAGAGCCAGCGAGAATTGGCCAATGTCCAATCTTGGGAAGGCACCTAGAGATTTTTAATATACTGGTGAGAGTAGTGGGCGTTTTCAGGGATAAAATGCTAGCATGGTGCTTCTAAATATATCTTTAATGCCATGGAAGTCATCTCTTCAGTTACTCTATTTTAATTAGATCCTCTCCTCTGTTTATTTCTTATCTGTGCTGCTTTCTTTGTATTTTTCTCATCCTTGTGCTGTCCTGGGGGCTCTTCCCCGTTAACACAGGCGGTGATGCTCAGTGGTACTGACAGGTTGCCAGGCCAATGTTGCTTCTCTCCTCTGGAGCCCAGTTTACATCAGCCCCCCTGCTCTGATTCATGATCTAGAAAATTCCTTCACCTCAAGTAGGACAGAATTTACCTTGCAAAGAAGCTGGCCATAGATTAAAGACTTTCCTATTCCTTGTTCATGATTTTCTAAAGCTACAAACCTGAAGGTAAAGTAACGTAAAACCTTCAAACTTAAAAAACAAAACAAAAAACCCTTCTTTATCTTACACATGAGCTAGTTCAATGTCAAAGTCCCTCACCATGCTATTAGGTGAGGAAATAGCATACGTGGTGGGGAGGTGACCCTTTCTTTGATTGCTATGCAAAGTGATGGCTTTCTGCGACTTGTGTGAGAAACCCAGGAAGCTATTAATAACACAGGTTCAACAAGCTCGGTAAGTAACTTTAGACACACACTAGCAGTTTTATATAAAATCAAATGGTGTTGTAGATGAGCTGAGGAACATGGATTGAATATCTATCTTGCTATATATAAAGTTGCAGCAGCATCAACCAGAAATAGCACATAGGACATGGCAGCTAACCCTTGCCAGTACCTCAGCCCTCCTCATTCCAGAAGCATGCTTCATCTTATGAAAGGTGAGGCAAATTATCTTGTCTTATTTTACTATTTAAGGGCCAGTCTTCCCAACCTACAAGCCCCTAAGTAGGCTCACAGGAAAAACAATGAGATGAACTGGTCATAAAATGCATCCTAGAAAGAATACTCACAGACATGAAGACTCTAGCTTGGAAAAGGACAACCTTATAACAATACGGGAGGGCTGATTTTTCTCACTTCACAAGTGTCAGAAGAAAGCTATTTGAATACTAGTGAAGGATTGGTTCATGCCACAGAGAAGTCCCCTGAGTGTGTCTACACTCGACAGGTGGGAGACAGGGCCACTTGACAGGGCCTGTTTTGCCAGCAAAGCTCACCCTCAGCCAATGGTCAGAAGAGGCCTCTCCTGGCCCAACATTTCTTTCTGTCCTCAACCTTCTGCAGCTCCTATAATTTTGCCATATTGGGATTGAGTTGGGATCAGTCTCTCACTTTTGTATTGGGTTGGCAAAAAACTTTATTTGGGTTCTCCCTGAAAGAAGTTTTTGGCCAACTCAATAGATCCTTTGAAAGAATCCTTATTGATAATATTATAGAGGACTATTTATTGTGATGAGATTTGGATTTTTCTCTACTGGCATTTCTCTGTCACTCTTTCCTGGAAATAGATCATGTATCTCTTACTTGGCAACTCCCCCAAAGAGAGGTATCTGGGTGAGGAGTCACCATCATTACCTAACTGCCCTTGAAATTTATCAGAATCTTGACTAGACAGACTTGTACAGGAGTGATCCAGTGCACTCTCTCTGACTGAAGTATTGGCCCAAATTAGTAACTATTAATTATCATTGACTTAATGGGAAGGAAAGGGCTGACCTTCCCAAAGCACAGGTCCTGGGAGGTAGTCCAGATGCTATGGAAGATTTCTTTTCAGGAACAAAATTTTTAGTTAGGAACAAGATCATACTTGCAAAAGTCAGAGGAAGAAGGAAATAGGAAAAGTATTGGCCCTTCCAAGAAATCGTACATGATGAAATTCAAACATGCCATCTGACACAAATCTATTTTAGATACCTTCTGGAATTCTGTGGTAGGTAATTGGCTCTGTAGTCAAATTTGTATGTATCAGTTGCTCAGTCATGTCCGACTTGTGGCAACCCCGTGGACTGTAGCCCACCAGGCTTCTCTGTCTATAAAATTCTCAATAATACAGGAGTTGGTTTCCATTTCCTTTTCCAGAGGATCTTCCTGACCCAGGGATTGAACCCAGGTTTCCTGCATTGTAGGCAGATTCTTTACCATCTGAACCACTAGGGAAGCCTATAGTCAACCTTGCCATGACTAAAAAGCATGCACTGTTCCCCTTCCTTTATACCTCCACCAAACCCCACCAAATACACACTTCTTAGAACACTGGTTAGGATGACCAACTTGTTCTACTTTGCCTCGGACTTTCCGGGTTTTAGCACTGAAAGTTTCAAATCCCAGGAAGCTCCTCAGTCCTATGCAAACGGGGATGGTTTGTCCCCCTACTTGGTTGTACAATAGAGTCACCTGAGTAGCTTTGAAAAATCATGCCACATTCCAGACCGACAGCATCAGAAACTCTGGGGGTAGATTTGAAAAGAAGAAGTAAAACTCTTACTGTTTGAATATGACATGATACTATTCAAAGAAAACCCTAAAGATGCCACCAAGAAATTACTAGAGCTAATCAATGAATATAGCAAAGTTACAGGATACAAAATTAATACACAGAAATTCCTTGTATGTTTATACACTAATAATGAAAAATGAGAAAGAGAAATTAAGGACACAATCCCATTCATCATTGCAACAAAAAAGAATACAATACCCAGGAATAACCTACCTAAAGAGACAAAAACCTGTATGCAGAAAACTATAAGACACTGATGAAAGAAATCAAAGATGACACAAACAGATGGAGATACCATGTTCTTGGGTTGGAAAAATTCATATTGTGAAAATGACTATACTATCCAAATAGGAAAAGGAGTACTTCAAGGCTGTATATTGTCACCCTGCTTATCTAACTTATATGCACAGTACATCATGAGAAACGCTGGGCNTGACTCACTGGAAAAGACTCTGATGCTGGGAGGGATTGGGGACAGGAGGAGAAGGGGACGACAGAGGATGAGATGGCTGGATGGCATCACTGACTCAATGGACGTGAGTCTGAGTGAACTCTGGGAGTTGGTGATGGACAGGGAGGCGTGGCGTGCTGCAATTCATGGGGTCGCAAAGAGTCAGACACGACTGAGTGACTGAACTGACTGACTGACTGACCCAAAGCAATCTACATATTCAATGCAATCTCTATCAAACTACCAATGATATTTTTCACAGAACTAGAACAAAATTTTCACAATTTGTATGGAAACTCCAAAGACCCTGAATAGCCAAAGCAATCTTGAGAAAGAAGAATGGAGCTGGAGAAATCAATTAGCTTGATTTTAGACTATACTACAAAGCTACAGTCATCAAGACAGTATGGTACTAGCACAAAAACAGAAATATAGACCAATGGAACAAGATAGAAAGCCCAGAGATAAACCCATGCACCTATGGATACCTTATCTTTGACGAAGGATGCAAGAATATACAATGGAGAAAAGATAGTGCCTTCAATAAGTGGCGCTGGGAAAACGGGACAGTTCCATGTAAAAGGATGAAATCAGAACACTTCCAAACACAGCACTACTTTTAATGTGACTTTTCCATGATTGGGCATGTGTTCAGTGCTGTAGACCAATGACCATTTTCCAGAACCCCTATAAAGTTATTTTAGCCAGTTTCTCATTTGTTATTTTAAATGTCTAATAAGTGGTGCTGGGAAAACTGGACAGCCACATGTAAAGGAATGAAATTAGAACAATTCTGAACACCATACACAAAAATAAATTCAAAATGAATCAAAGACCTAAATATAACACTAGAAACTATAAAACTCCTAGAGGAAAACACAGGTGGAATACTCTTTGATGTAAATCACAATCACAGCAAGATCTTATATGACCTACTTCCTAGAGTAATGGAAAAAAAAAAGAAAACAAATGGGACCTAATTAAACTTAAAAGCTTTTGCACAGCAAAGGAAACTATAAACAAGATGAAAAGAAAACACTCAGAATGGGAGAAAATAATAGCAAATGAAACAACTGATGAAGGATTAATCTCCAAATTATACAAGCCACTCATTCAGCTCAATACCAGAAAAACAAACAACCCAATCATAAAGTGGGAAGAAGATCTAAACAGACATTTCTCCAAAGAAGACACACATATGGCTAATAAACACATGAAAAGATGCTCAACATCACTCATTACTAGAGAAATGAAAATAAAAACTACAGTGAGGTATCACCTGACACTAATCAGAATAGCCATCATCAAAAAACCTAAAAACAATTAATGCTGGAGAGGGTGTATAAAAAAGGGAATCCTTTTGCACTGTTGGTGGGAAAGCAAATTGATAGAGTTGCTATGGAGAACAGTATGCGGATTCCTTAAAAAAAAAAAAAACTAGGAATCTCCTGTGATCCAACAATCCCAAGGTATATTGGGCATATACCTTGAGAAAACCATAACTGAAAAAGATACATGTACGTAAGTGTTCATCACAGCAAGGTATCACCTGACACTAATCAGAATAGCCATCATCAAAAAACCTAAAAACAATTAATGCTGGAGAGGGTGTATAAAAAAGGGAATCCTTTTGCACTGTTGGTGGGAAAGCAAATTGATAGAGTTGCTATGGAGAACAGTATGCGGATTCCTTAAAAAAAAAAAAAACTAGGAATCTCCTGTGATCCAACAATCCCAAGGTATATTGGGCATATACCTTGAGAAAACCATAACTGAAAAAGATACATGTACGTAAGTGTTCATCACAGCACTATTTACAGTAACCAGGACATGGAAGCAACCTAGATGTCCATCAATAGATGAATACATAAAGAGCTGTGATACATATACACAATGGAATATTACTCAGCCATAAAAAGGAATGCATTTGAGTTAGTTCTAATGAGGTAGATGAACCTAGAGCCTATTACACAGAGTGAAGTAAGTCATAAAAAGACAAATATCCTATATTAATGCATATATATGGAATCTAGGAAGATGGTACTAATGAACCTATCTGCAGGGCAGCAATGGAGACAGAGACATACCACAAGTCTATTCTNTCCCATTTGTTTATTTTTGCTTTTATTTCCAATATTCTGGGAGGTGGGTCATACAGGATCCTTCTGTGATGTATGTCGGAGAGTGTTTTGCCTATGTTCTCCTCTAGGAGTTTTATAGTTTCTGGTCTTACATTTAGGTCTTTAATACGTTTTGAGTTTATTTTTGTGTATGGTATTAAAAAGTGATCTAGTTTCATTCTTTTACAAGTGGTTGATCAGTTTTCCCAGCACCACTTGTTAAAGAGATGGTCTTTAATTCATTTTATATTCTTGCCCTCTTTGTCAAAGATAAGGTGTCCATTAGTGCATGGATTTATCTCTGGGCTTTCTATTTTGTTACATTGATCTATATTTCTGTTTTTGTGCCAAAATATTAAATTCTCTTCTCCACGTGTAGATCTCTTTTTTTAATTTTTTTAATTAATTTTTATTTTTTAGTTTGTTTTGCTTTACAATACTGTATCCGTTTTGCTATACATTGACATGAATCAGCCACGAGTGTACATGAACTCCCAATCCTGACCCCCACCTCCCCCCTCCCCCGCCATACCATCTCTCTGGATTATCCCCGTGCATCAGTCCCAAGCATCCTGCAT
>SJXQ01011830.1:0-17011 GCA_006408695.1 Aepyceros melampus | reverse complement strand
ATCGTCCCCCTCCCGCCCCACACCTTCTCTCTGGATTATCCCCATGCATCAGTCCCAAGCATCTTGCATCCTGCATCGAACCTAGACCAGCGATTCATTTCACTTATGATATCATACATGTTACCCTGCCACTCTTCCAAATCATCCCACCCTCTCCCTCTCCCACAGAGTCCAAAAGGCTGTTCTATACATGTGTCTCTTTTGCTGTCTTGTGTACAGGTTTATGATTATTTATCTGCTTTATATGAGAATCTCCAATTAAAACATACATACAATAAGGGAGGAATCTTTTCTGTTTGGTTTACTACTGGGTCTTCAGTGGATCTCTCATTGTTTTGCATATAGTTTCAGCTTAATAATAATTGGTTATAAACTAATGAACAATTTCTCCATCCTCTTGACCAGGGGAAGAATGCCTTGATCAGCAGACTTACAAACACTGAGCACAATAGGGGGATATGTCTCCATGATAAAAGCAGATAAGGAATCTGAGACCAGAGGGGGAAAATTGATGCTGGAAAGGTAGTAAAAGGAGAGGAAACAAATGTTTATTGAAAACAATCAGATTGATGTAGATGTAAGGTATGTTTGAGAATATTTCTTGCTATCTTCTATGTAGTTATTAAGAGTAATTTTACTTTCCTTCAGCATTAAATCTTATATTAGAAAAAGATGAAAATAAATGATGCCAATTCCACTGCAAGAAAATAAGAAAAATAACTTTTTTAATTCTGTAAAATAAATACAATAATAGCAACACAAATAAATAAAAATAGTAAAAAATAGAAAATAATCAAGGCAGACAAAATCGGTTTTCTAGGAAAACCAACTACCATTCGGTGATTAGATCAAAGGAAACAAGTAGAGTGCCCCAAAATAGACCCATGAGAATACAGTTAACTGATCATTGATAAAAGAGAAAAGTCAATTCAATAAAGTATAATCTTTCAATAAATGGTGCTATAACAATTGGACATATACAAGTCAAAAAAATAAATTTTGACACAGACATTATACCTTAAAAAATAAAATAAAATGGACTTAAGTGTAAAATGTCAAATCATAAAACTTCCAGAAGATAGCATAGGAGAAAATGTAGGTGACCATTGGTTTGGTAATGAAGTTTTCAAAACAGCATCAAAAGCACAATTCATAAAAGAAAAGTTGATAAATTGAACTTCAGTAAAAAATAAAACTTTGCCCTATGAAAGGCACTATTAAGAGAAAGAAGATAAGATTCAGACAGGGAGAAAATATTTGCATAATATATAGAACTCTTAAAACTCTTAATAAAAAAACAAATACCAAATAGTTCTTCATCAGATAAGATATTCAAATGACAAATAAATACAAAAAAAAACTGTCCAACATTAATAACACCAAAAAATTACAAATTAAAACACCAATGAAATATCACTGCCCAATTATTAGAACCAAGTTCTAGTGATAATATGGAGCAACTGATACCCTTAATCACTGCTGGTAGAAACTTTATAAAAAGATACAGTCAGCAGCCATTTTGAAAGACAGTTTGGCAGTCTGCTAGAAAGTTAAATTCAGTCGAAGCATATGGTGCAGCAATTGTATCCTAGACATTTAACAAATTAGTTGAAAATTATGTCTACACAAAAACCTGCATCTAAGTGTTTGTAGCAGCTTTTTACATTATTCCCAAAACTTAAAGAAAAAAAAATGTCCTTCAATAGATGAATGGAAAAACAAAACAAAAACAAACTGTGGAAGAGTGGCCCATCCCTACAGTGAAATACTTAATAATATGGAGAAATGAATTATCAAGTCACAAAAAGACATAAAGAAACCTTAAAAAAAATATTGCTTAAACCCTTATGTAAATGCAGTCTGAAAAGGCTACATACTGTATGATTACAACTATATTACACTGGAAATTGTAAAACTGTAGAGACAGTGAAATGTTGAGTAGTAGCTTGAGGTTTCTGTGGTAGGATGGGAACAAGCAGGTAGAACAGGATATATTTAGGATTGTGAAACTATACTGCATGATACTGTAATAGTGGATAAGTGAATTATGTATTTGTCAAATTGTGAAACTGTACAACACAGAGTGAGCACTACTGTAAACTGTTGTTGTTTAGTTGTTAAGTCATGTCCAATTCTTTAGCAATACATAGCCTGTCATGGGATTTCTCAGGCAAGAATACTGGAGTGCATTCCATTTTAAGCTGCAGATTCTAAATAATAATAATGTATCAATATTGATACTCTTATTACAGCAAAACTACCACACTAATGCAAGACAATAATAGCAGTGCATGTGTGTTCAGTCACTAAGTCATGTCTGACACTGTGACCCCATGGGCTGTGACCCACCAGGCTACTCTGTCTGTGGGATTTTCCAGGAAAGAATACCAGAGAGTATTGTCATTTCCTCCCCCAGAGGATCTTCACCACCCAGAATGGAACTTGTGTCTCTTGCCTATGTCTCCTGCATTGGCAGGAGGATTCTTTACCATTTGAGCCATCTAGAAGACATATGTCCAAGGAGCAGTGGCCATGTGGGCAAAGGAGGGCCAAGAGGAGCTACTCCATGTTCAAGGTCAGGAGGGGCAGCAGTGAGGAGATACCCCTCATCCAAGGTAAGGAGCAGCAACTGCACTCTGCTGGAGCAGCCGTGAAGAGATATCCCACGTTCAAGGTAAGAGAAACCCAAGTAAGACAGTAGGTGTTGCAAGAGGGCATCAGAGGGCAGACACACTGAAAACATAATCACAGAAAACTAGCCAATCTGATCACACAGACCAAAGCCTTGTCTATTTCAATGAAACTAAGCCATGCCATGTGGGACCACTCAAGACGGGAAGATCACGGTGGAGAGGTCTGAAACAATGTGGTTCACTGGAGAAGGGAATGGCAAACCACTTCAGTTTTCTTGCCTTGAGAACCCCATGAACAGTGAAGTGAAGTCACTCAGTCTTGCCCAACTCTTTGCAATCCCATTGAGAGTAGCCTGCACCAAGATCCTCAGTAAATGGGATTTTCTAAGCAACAGTACTATAGTGGGTTGCTGTTTCCTTCTCCAGTTAATCTCCTGACCTAAGGATTGAACCCTGGTCTCCTGCACTGTAGACAGACACTTTACCATCTGAGCCACCAGACCATAAACAGTATTAAAAGGCAAAATGATAGGATACCAAAAGAGGAACTCCTCAGGTCAGTAGGTACTCAATATGCTACTGGAGATCAGTGGAGAAATGACTCCAGAAAGAATGAAAGGATGGAGCCAAAGCAAAAACAATACCCAGTTGTGGATGTGACTGGTGATAGAAGCAAGGTCCAGTGCTGTAGAGAGCAATATTGCAGAGGAATCTGGAATGTCAGGTCCATGAATCAAGGCAAATTGGAAGTGGTCAAACAGGAGATGGCAAGAGTGAATGTCTACATTCTAGGAATCAATGAACTAAATTGGACTGGAATGGGTGAATTTCACTCAGATGACCATTGTATCTACTACTGTTGGCAGGAATCCCTTAGAAGAAACGGAGTAGCCATCATTGTAAACAAGAGTCTGAAATGCAGTACTTGAATGCAATCTCAAGAACGACAGAATGATCTCTGTTCATTTCCAAGGCAAACCATTCAATATCACGGTAATCCAAGCCTATGCCCCAATCAGTAACTCTGAAGAAGCTGAAGCTGAACGGTTCTATAAGACCTACAAAACCATTTAGAACTAACACCCAAGAAAGATGTCCTTTTCATTAGAGGGAACTGGAATGCAAAAGTAGGAAGTCAAGAAACACTTGGAGTAACAGGCAAATTTGGCCTTGGAATGTGGAATGAAGCAGGGCAAAGGCTAAGGGTTTTGCCAAGATAATGCACTAGTCATAGCCAACACCCTCTTCCAACAACACAAGAGAAGACTCTACACATGGACATCACCAAATGGTCATCACTGAAATCATACTGATTCTATTCTTTACAGCCAAAAATGGAGAAGCTGTATACAGTCAGCAAAAGCAAGACCGGGAGCTGACTGTGGCTCAGATCACGAACACCTTATTGCCAAATTCAGACTTAAATTGAAGAAAGTGGGGAAAACCACTAGGCCATCAGGTATGACCTAAATCAAATAGATTTAAGGGACTAGATCTGATACAGTGCCTGATGAACTATGTATGGAGGTTCGTGACATTTTATAGGAGACAGGGATCAAGACCATCTCCATGGAAAAGAAATGCAAAAAAGCAAAATGGCTATCTGAAGAGGCCTTACAAATAGCTGTGAAAAGAAGAGAAGTGAAAGGCAAAGGAGAAAAGGAAAGATATAAGCATCTGAACGCAGAGTTCCAAAGAATAGCAAGAAGAGATAAGAAAGCCTTCTTCAGCGATCAGTGCAAAGAAATAGAGGAAAACAACAGAATGGGAAAGAATAGAGATCTCTTCAAGAAAATTAGAGATACCAAGGGAACATTTCATGCAAAGGTGGGCTCGATAAAGGACAGAAATGGTAGGGACCTAACAGAAGCAGAAGATATTAAGAAGAGGTGGCAAGAATACACTGAAGAACTGGACAAAAAAGAGCTTCTTGACCCAGATAATCATGATGGTGTGATCACTCACCTAGAGCCAAACATCCTGGAATGTGAAGTCAAGTGGGCCTTAGAAAGTATCACTACAAACAAATCTAGTGGAGGTGATGAAATTCCAGTGAAGCTGTTTCAAATCCTGAAAGATGATGCTGTGAAGGTGTTGCACTCAATATGCCAGCAAGTTTGGAGAACTCAGCAGTTGCCACAGGACTGGAAAATGTCAGTTTTCACTCCAATCCCAAAGAAAGGCAATGCAAAAGAATACTCAAACTACTGCACAATTACACTCATCTCACATGCTAGTAAAGCAATGCTCAGAATTATACAAGCCACGCTCCAGTGGTATGTAAACTGTGAACTTCCAGATGTTCAAGCTGGTTTTAGAAAAGGCAGAGGAACCAGAGATCAAATTGCCAACATCCACTGGATCATGGAAAATGCAAGAGAGTTCCAGAAAAACATCTATTTCTGCTTTATTGACTATGCCAAAGCCTTTGACTGTGTGAACCACAATAAACTGTGGAAAATTCTGAAAGAGATGGGATACCAGACCACCTGACCTGCCTCTTGAGAAACCTGTATCCAGGTCAGGAGGCAACAGTTAGAACTGGACATGGACCAGTAGACTGGTTCCAAATATGAAAAGGAGTACATCAAGGCTGTATATTGTAACCCTGCTTATTAACTTATATGCAGAGTACATCATGAGAAACGCTGGGCTGGAAGAAGCACATGCTGGAATCAAGATTGCTGGGAGAAATATCAATAACCTCAGATATGCAGACGACACCACCATTATGGCAGAAAGTGCAGAGGAACTAAAAAGCCTATTGATGAATGTGAAAGAGAAAGGTGAAAAAGTTGGCTTAAAGCTCAACTTTCATTAAACTAAGGTCATGGCATCTGGTCCCATCACTTTATGGCAGACAAATGGTGAAACAGTGGAAACAGTGTCAAACTTTATTTTTCTGGGCTTCAAAATCACTGCAGATGGTAATTGCAACTATGAAAATTTAAAAAAAAAAAAAAACTTACTCATTGGAAGGTAAGTTATGACCACCCTAGATAGCATAGATAGCATATTGAAAAGCAGAGATATTACTTTGCCAACAAAGATCCTTTCTGGTAAAGGTTATGGTTTTTCCAGTGGTCATGTATGGATGTGAGAGTTAGACAGTGAAGAAAGCTGAGTGCTGAAGAATTGATGCTTTTAACTGTGGTGTTGGAGAAGACTCTTGAAGAGTACCTTGGACTGCAAGGAGATCCTAGTAGTCCATCCTAAAGGAGTTCAGTCCTGGATGTTCATTGGATGGACTGATGCTGAAGCTGAAACTCCAGTACTTTGGCCACCTCATGCAAATAACTGACTCATTGGAAAAGATCTTGATGCTGGGAGGGATTGAGGGCAGGAAGAGAAGGTAGGGACAAGAGAGGATGAGGTGGCTGGATGGCATCATCAACTTGATGGACAAGAGTTTGAGTGAACTCCGGGAGTTGATGATGGACAAGAAGGCCTGGTGTGCTGTGTGATGGGGTCCCAAAGAGTCGGACACGACTGAGCGACTAAGTGAACTGAACTGAACTGAGGAGACATACTATTAATACAAAGAGAAAGCAGGTATATGACAACTGTATGTGATCTGCTAAAGTTTGTGTAAACCTAAAGCAGTTTTTCTTTAAAATAAAGTATATTAACTAAAAAATAATCTGATATTAATCTTTTATATATCTTATAATAAGAATATATATATTAGAATATATATATATATATATATATATATATATATATACACTCTTCTTCAGATTTTCTTCTTATTTTTTTAGTTACTAGGTCATATCTGACTCTTTGCTAACCCATGGATTGTAGCCCACCAGGTTCCTCTGTCCATGGGATTTCCCAGGCAAGAATACTGGAGTGGGTTGCCATTTCCTTCTCCCAGAATCTTCCCAACCCAGGGATTGAATCTGCATCTTCAGCATTTCAGGATTCTTTAACACCAGAGCCACTTGGGACAAGTTATTTAAGCCACTTGGTTATCTATTTAAAAAATATAATAGTGTGTATATGTTTATCTCTACCTTCTAATTTATTTATTTTCCCACCTGTCTTTCTTTTTGGTTGATTTTATGTGTTTGTGCATTTTTTTCTGTTTTGGAAATAAGTTCATTTCTTTATTTTTAGATTCCACATATAAGCAATATTTATTTTTCTCTATATGACTTGACTCACTTAGTATAATAATCTCTAGGCACTTGATTGGTACCACTACTTGATGGTGGTGGTGGTTTAATCACTCAGTCATGTCTGACTCTCAAAATCCCTTGGGCTGTAACCTGCCAGATTCCTTTGCACAAGGGACTTTCCAGGTGAGAATACTGGACTGGGATGCCATTTCATTCTCCAATCTGGTTAGTCCAGTTCAGTTGTTCAGCTATGTCAGATTCTTTGCGACCCCATGGGCTGCAGCATGCCAGGCCTCCCTGTCCATCACTAACTTCTGGAGCTTGCTCAAACTCATGTCCATTGAGACGGTGATGCCATCCAACCATCTCATCCTCTGTTAGCCCCTTCTCCTCCCACCTTCAATTTCCCAGCAATAGGGTCTTTTCCAATGAGTCAGTTCTTTGCATCAGGTGGCCAAAGCATTAGAGCTTCAGCTTCAGCATCAGTCCTTCTAATCAATAACAAGACTTATATCCTTTAGGATGGACTGGTTGGATATCCTTGCAGTCCAAGGGACTCTCAACAGTCTTCTCCAACAGCACAGTTCAAAAGAATCTATTTTGCAGTGCTCAGCTTTCATTACCATCCAATTCTCACATACACACATGACTACTGGAAAAACCATAGGTTTGACTATATTTGTCAGCAAAAGAATGTCTCTGCTTTTTAATGTACAATCTAGGTTGGTAGTATATTTTCTTCCAAGGAGCAAGCATGTTTTAATTTCATGACTGTCATTACCAGCTACAATTATTTTGGAGCCCAAGAAAAAAAGTATCTCACTGTTTCCATTGTTTCCCTGTCTATTTGCCATGAAGTGATGGGACCGGATGCCATGATCTTAGTTTTTTGAATGTTGAGCTTTAACGTAACTTGGTTAGGTACATTACCTTTAATGCTTCAATATGAATTTAGAATATTTCATATATATTATGAGCATGTGTGCTCACTCAGTTGTGTCCAACTCTGTGATGTCCATGGGATTCTCTGGGCAAATATACTGAAGTAAGGTGCCATTTCCTTCCAGTCCCAGGGATCAGATCTATATTTCTTATGTCTCCTGCATTGGCAAGCTTATTCTTTACCATTAGCACCACCTGGGAAGCCCACTATTTATAATAGTGCTAAGGATTATATAATATTGGATGAAAATTCTATTTATTATAAAATATTTAATGACAATTTTGGTCTCTTCAGTCATTATATTATACATAAAGAATGATAAAAGATTTTAGAATATCAACCTTTGTCCAGTTCTTTTCATTTCCACCTTCATTTAGTAGATATACTAGACTGTGTTAAGGAAGCCCTTTAAACAAAATGTATTTTATCACCTATCTTTAAAAATGTGTTAATGTAGTTGAGCTTCTTTTATTGACAGAGCCTATTGTAACTTGAAATTTCATGTTAGTTATTTTAAGGCCCCTTAATCACAAGGGCTTCTCTTGTCCATTAACTATATTGGTGCTGTAATTACTTCAAGGAAAGACAATCCCAAATCTATCCCTGAAGGTCCCATTAATGATATGCTACAACAGAATCAGGTACATATCAAAAGTCCCAGTAGGTAAAGAAGTGATTCCCTGCAATTTTCCAACAATAAAACTGATGGCAAGCATCCCTCTGCCAAAAGTAATTTCTCACATAAATTTCCTAGTTAGCTTCAGTGCACCTAGAGAAAAGGTTCATCATTCTCAAAACTCTGCCTCACTGACTTTTCCCCAACACTTACTTTGAGTACCTAAATTCTTAGAAGGTAATAAGTATCACAGGCTATCAGAGTATAAATACTGATATCACATTGGGGTTTCTCTCCTTTGGTTTCATATTGAAAGTTTTTTTAACCTCTGCTGTGGGTCAGAGCAATTGTCAAACTGAAGATAATATTTCTGTTTCTTTTTTCCATTTTAGTTCTCTCTGTCTGTTTTAATGACCTGTTTACACACTTTTTTTTAGCCACCTTCTTAAGTTTTACCAGCATACAAATCTTCTTAAAAAGATCTGATTTGATTAGTCACTGAAAATCAGTCAGGTGATCATATTTCTTGGATACCCAACTATGTTTTAGGATGATGAGGGATATCTAAGAAAACAAAATTAAATTCATCTGCAGCCAACTTGAATTTTATGAAACAAAATGCAGGAAACAAATGCTCAGTCCAGGATCGATGTATGATACTGGATGCTTGGGCCTGGTGTACT
Organism: Aepyceros melampus; assembly: GCA_006408695.1. Taxonomy (NCBI): domain Eukaryota; kingdom Metazoa; phylum Chordata; class Mammalia; order Artiodactyla; family Bovidae; genus Aepyceros; species Aepyceros melampus. The sequence goes on along the minus strand of SJXQ01011830.1, from coordinate 8,018 downwards.
GAGATGACCCAGAGGGATGGTATGGGGAGGAAGGAGGGAGTGGGGTTCAGGATGGGGAACACATGTATACCTGTGCTGGATTCATGCTGATGTATGGCAAAACTAATGCAATATTGTAAAGTAATTAAACTCCAAATAAAATAAATAAATTTATATTAAAAAATTCAGGAAAAAAGCTCAACATAAACTTAATCCAAACTCTAGGTTTGTATCTCTTTCAATCTTTGCATATCATTGTCAATATTATCATCAATAGTATAAATGCCATTGTATTAGGAAATTGAGATTCAAAAAGCTTAATGAATTTTCTCTCTGTCTTCATTGTTTTGAAAAGAAAAGAACATGGGTCCAGAGGAAAAAAGAGAAGACATTTCAGGAGTAATAAGATAATACTTCTACAGTGTAATCATCCTCAGAATAGTTTCTTTTCCCACAGTGTCACAAAAATCAATGAAATCTCTCTAAGTTTGGAACCTATTAGATATTGCTGTTCTTGGTTGCAGAGACTAAGCTTTTAATCAGTGGGAATTGCAAGAGATTGCAAGTGTTCCAAGACATTTGAGCAGAGGAACATCTTCCTTATATTCTATATTTCATGTGAGTGATCAATAGCAAGAGAAAGAGAAATTAAGAAAATAGCAAGCAAGAAAACAGACACATCTTTGGAATTCATAGCTAATTAGAAAACTCCCCTACTCCTACTCCATGACTATATGCATTATGCACACAGGCCCACATATACACATATATTCATATGAACACACATATACCTATATACATGTGTGTGTCCCATGCATGAAAGACACAGTGCTGGTTCCCAGAAGATACAGAGCCAAAGATGACATAAACCTTGTGTTCAAGGAGGTGAATATTTACTAAGGAGCAGGCTCAAACCAAACGTACAACAAAATGCCCAATAGAAAGCATCATGACTAGGTTTAAAAGTAGCACAAAGTGATGAATTCCACCTGAGGTCTAGGAAAGATCAGTAAATGGAGACATGCATTGGGTTGAAAATGAAGAAGTAATTAAACCAGCCACAGAGTATGCCAAGAGTGTTGTAATAAAAGAGTTATGTGGTGGTGCTAGCGGTAAAGAGCCTGCCTGTCAATGCTAGAGATATGAGACGCAGGTTTGATCCCTGGGTTGGGATGATTCCCTGGAGAAGGTAATGGCAATCCACTCCAGTATCTTTGCCTGGAGAATCCCATGGACAGAGGACCCTGGGGGCTACAGTCCATAGGATCACAAGGAGTCACACATGACTGAAGCAACTTGGCATGCATGCACGTGAGTCCTTCTAGTGAATTAAACCTGAGAAAGTTCATGGAAACCCCAGATCAGAGGCCAGTTGATCAGAAGTATAGGTGGTAGAGCATTGAAGAATTGATATCTTTGAACTGTGGTGCTGGAGAAGACTCCTGAGAGTCCCTTGGACAGCAAGGAGGTCAAACCAGTCAATCTTAAGGGAAAATAACTCTGAATACCCATTCAAAGGACTGATGTTGATGCTGAAACTCCAGTATTTTGGTCATTTGATGTGAATAGCTGACTCATTGGAAGAGTTCCTGAAACTGGAAAAGATTGAGGGCAGAAGGAGAAGTGGACATCAGAGGATGAAATGGCCGGATGGCATCACTTATGCAAAAGACATGAACTTGGACAAATTTTGGGCGATGGTGAGTGACAGAGAGGCCTGGCATGTTGCAGTCCATGGGAGTCACAAACAGTCAGACATGACTGAGTGACTAAACAACAAACAAGTAGCCTAGGGATCCAACATGCAATTATCATCTAAAGTAAGGGTAAGCTTGTTGGGGATCATATTCTTAAACCTGTAGATTCTATTAATAACACTAGCGCCAGGTGGTTGCCATCAGAATTGAATTATATTTCTGTACAATTAGTGTCAGAATATAGAATATTTTTTATTCATTGTTGTATAATAAGGATATGAGAATAAATCAGATTTGACTGAAGATGTGAGGAATATTGATGCTTCTATTTTTCTTAGAGTAAAAATACTTTAATTGTCTTTGAATTGGACATGCATTGCCTTTACTTAAAATTAACATCTTCTTTCGAAGAATAGATTACTAATTGATATGATCTTGAAATAGAAGTAAAAGTAGAAACTTGAAACATAACAAGTAGCTGAATCTAGATTATAAAAATAAACTACAATAACTGGGAATACTTGTCAAATAAAAATAACCATTCGGAGAAGGCAATGGCAACCCACTCCAATATCTTGCCTGGAAAATCCTAAGGACAGAGGGGCCTGGTGGGCTGCAGTCCATGGGGTCTGTAGGAGTTGGACATGACTGAGCGACTTCACTTACATGCATTGGAGAAGGAAATGGCAACCCACTCCAGTGTTCTTGCCTGGAGAATCCCAGGGACAGGGGAGCCTGGTGGGCTGCCGTCTATAGGGTAACACAGAGTTGGACATGACTGAAGCGACTTAACATAGGCTTAAATAGAGTACAACACAAATTATTAAAACAAAAAATTAAATGTAAATCAAAACCACAGTGAAATATCACCTCATACTTGTTGGGATGGCTATTATCAAAAAGAAAGTATATAACAATTATTTGTGAAGATTTAAAGAAAAGGAAAACCTTGTGCATGATTAGTGTGGAAGTAATTTGATGTAGTCACTGTGGAAAACAATATGAAGTTTCTCAAAAAATTTAAAAAATAAAACTACCATAAGACTAACCAATTCTACTTCTGGGAATTTATCTGAAGAAAATGAAAACATCAACTTACCAAGATATAAGTACCCCGTGTTCACTATAGCATTATTTACAACAGCCAAGATATGGAAACAACTTAAGTGTTCATTGGCATTTGGATGTATAAAGAAATTTTATATATATATATATATATACATATATATATATACATATATATATATATATATATATGTATATCTCGTCACTTGCAACAACAAGGAGAGACTTCGAGGGTTCTTTTCCAAGAATAATGTCAGACAAGGGAAGATAAATCCGGTATCATTTTTGTATGTTGAATCTAATAAACAAACAAGCTACAACAAGAAAAACAAGTTCATTGATACAAAAACTAGATTGGTGGTTACCAGAGGTGGGGAATGGAGGAATAGAAAAAAATGAATGAAATTTTTTTGGTTAAATAAATTAACTTTTTTTTTTTAAATTCAAAGTATAAATTGAGTAGCTGCTAAAATCCAACACCAGTTTCTTTAACACATTTGAAAAGCTGTAACGTCCAGGCTTTTTCAGTCGTAAGATTTGCTTACTTTGATCGTATGATGGAGAATTTCATGGCTGCTATTTGAAATATCACAGCTTTTGAAGTGCAGATCCTAATGTATTTAATTTGTTAGTAAATTCTGAAAATTAATTTCAAAATAAAATACTTCTTTTAGATATTACTTGAAATTAAGAAGCTAACTCAATTAGATAAATTTAAATGAAAACCACCACTATTCATCTCAGCTTGATGTTTGCCTTTAAGTCCTGTCCAATTTTTTTTTTCTCATTTCAAGTGCTTTTTCTTGTCTTCATTTGATTATACGTCTTGTTTTCAGTTGACTTTTAGTTCTTTGAGCCCATCTTCTGGGAAATATTTTGTTAGAAGTGGTTATTTTCAGTTTAATGTATTTTCACATAATTAAAAAGTTGAAGGAATCCAGGGAATGGTAAGTTAATTTTTTAACCTGGTGCTAGCAAATACTCTACTGAGTTTCCTCCTGGAGAAAATAAATTATAACACCCATAGAAGCAGGTAACAGAGGATGAGATGGTTGAAAAGCATCACTGACTCAATGGACATGAGTTTGAGCAAGCTCCAGGAGATAATGAAGAAACAGGGAAGCCTGGTGTGCTACAGTCCATTGAGTCACAAAGAATTGGACACAACTTAACGATTGAACAACAACAAAAGTCCAACAGGGAGTTCTTGGTTCACATCATTTGCTCCCATACTATATAGAGAGACTGTTTAGCTATTCTTTCCTCTTCTGAACCTCCAGAGAACTTTAGTCTATGGCACATAGTCGATACTCAGCAATGACACTTATTTTGGTATTTGACACTATTTTGTGTAAGTGCACACATCTTCTTAGTTGATTGAGACCATTCAAAAATAAACCTTACTGCCACTATTGCCTGGTGGACATTTGTGTATAGACTTGTATGTTTAAGAAACACCTAGATGTGTTGGTAATTGAAAAGCCTTTCAGTGCCTACCTGGGGCCATACTCAGGAAGTACACAAAAGTAGCTTTATAACTTCCAAATTTCCGCAGGGAAGCAAAATCACAATCACCACTGACAGTCATAAGAATGTAGTTCAGCTGCAGAAAAAGTATGGTTGGATAGATAACGCTTAATAACTGTTTCTTTCTTAATCTTATATTTACTTTTCAAATAATTTTCACTGTAGTCAGATTCACAGTTTTCCAACTGTGGTAAAGAAAATAGAGTTGGATTTTAGCATCTATTCAGTCTATACTTGTGTATTTAAATAATATATTTTAATGATTACTTTTTTAGTTGGCAACATCCTTAGTTCCTTTGGCTTATTTCATAATATAAACTAGGTGGCTCATTTTTAGCCTTATATTAGTACCAGAGAAATTCATCAACATTCTTGAATGCCTCATGATTTCTCTATTCATTTTTGAAAATTTATTTTTACCCTAGATGCTTACATTATTAAGTGTATATGCTGAGAAAGAGGCACTCAGAGGCTCTAATTTGCTCTTCCTGTTGTCTGCTTTTCTTCATTATTTTGGAGGACATGGGGAGGAAAGCATTTTTATCTTACATGTTTAGCATAAACAACAAACATAATATTATAAAAAATGGAAAAAAGGTTCACAAAGGAAAGAATTCCAAAATTTAAAATGTTTCTCAAAATATTATTTTCCAAAGTGCTCATTTACAGAAGATGGAAGGAGGTCCACAGTCACAAATGACATTTCTAAGGTACTGGAGATGTTTATATATTGTTTGGGGGAAGAATTTAAGTAGTTAATTTCAGAATCATGCTGATGGTACAAAATTAATTTTTTTAAAGTTAAAGTATATTTAGCAATGAAAATGTTATAAAATGAGGAAGTAAAACTAAAAATGTATCCCACAAAGAAAGTTTTACTGTGCTTGCTTACACTGTGGGGCTTCCCTGGTGACTCAGAGGGTAAAGCATCTGCTGGCAGTGTGGGAGACCCAAGTTCGATTCCCAGGTCAGGAAGATCCCCTGGAGAAGGAAATGGCAACAAACTCCAGTGATCTTGCCTGGAGAATCCCATGGACAGAGGAGCCTGTAGGTTACAGTTCACTGTGCCCCTACAAACACACATGCATACCCCCACATACCCCACCTGTTTTTAACCTTTGTTAATAATCTTTTTGTGGCTCAGACTGTAAAGAATCTGCCTGCAATCCAGGAAACCCAGGTTCAATCTCTGGTTTGGAAAGATCCCCTGGAGAAGGGCATGGTTATCCATTTCCTTATTCTTGCCATGGACAGAGGAGCCTGGTGGGCTTCAGTCCATGACATCACAGTCAGATGTGACTGCCACACACGCAATTGCTGGGAGCCAGCGTGACGAACTCCGCCCATGGCAAAGGTCATGAGGAAGGAGTCTTGGCATATGTAAAGGCAGGATTGAGCCTCAGGAGACCCCCTGTTCCCGAGCATTTACCCCCAAAATCCAGAGTCTGCCTACTTTACTGCTTTATGCTCTCACTTATACCTCTAACTTTACAGGGGGCTGTCCCCCACCTCCTCTCTCGGAGAAGGAGTTAACTTAGAGCTCCAGATAACAAATTCCTGGGCGTGACAAGAGTGTTTCAACTTAGAAACTCCCCTGAAAGTTCTGTAGTATGCCTGACAGGTTTGTCCTGCCACATGTGATTGTTCACAGCCTCTCAACCATGAGAGGCATGAGATGTTTTAACTTTCTAAATACATATCCTTTTGAGAAGTTAGAAAATTATTAGTATAGTATAGTGGGTTGATTAGAAATTATACTGGTGAAGGGTATTTCATTTGTTGAGCCAATATTTGCTGCTAAATCTCCATATTCCCTGCCCTTATAATGAATATAACTAGCATATAGAAGAAATAAGTATTAATATTTGATATTAATCATGTTAAACCTTAGGCTAAGTAAATTCCTTTCTTAATTAACCCGCTGCACCTTCACCCTATAGGAATGCAACTTTATCTTGTGCCTTTGGAGGGTGGCACCTGGTTTAAGAAAAATCACCCCTGGAAAATAGGTTTTCTGGTTGACTGACCATTATCAGAAAGAAAGGGTCATAAAATGTTAGCAGGCCTCTGGCCAGAAGATGATGTAAATCCCTTAAGACCTCTGTACACATCTGCATAAAACACCTGATTTTGATAAGGGTCAGGACTGCTGACCCCACGTGACTTTGAAATTTCCATTTGTCTCTATGTGTAACAAAAGGTATATAAGCAAACCTGGAAAATAATGAAATCAGATCAGTTCCTGGAAAGACTGATTCCCCCGTGTCGTTCTTTCTTGTTCTCCATTTTTTTGACTGAATTCCCATCTGGAGCATGGATGCCCGCCAAGCCTGCTAATTATGCCTGGGCTTCTAAGATCCAACCAGGGAAGCCTTAGTGTCTCTTCTCCTTCGGGAGAATGGGAGGACGCCTGCGGCCTATGTAGGTGGTGTAAATTCCAGTCTCTATGTGTAACAAAAGGTATATAAGCAAACCTGGAAAATAATGAAATCAGATCAGTTCCTGGAAAGACTGATTCCCCCGTGTCGTTCTTTCTTGTTCTCCATTTTTTTGACTGAATTCCCATCTGGAGCATGGATGCCCGCCAAGCCTGCTAATTATGCCTGGGCTTCTAAGATCCAACCAGGGAAGCCTTAGTGTCTCTTCTCCTTCGGGAGAATGGGAGGACGCCTGCGGCCTATGTAGGTGGTGTAAATTCCTTGTCTTGGAGTTTTATTGGTATTCCACATAAACCAAGTTTTTCAGCCTCTTTTCTCCACTGAATTTTCTCACTGAGCTATCCTTACTTAACCCCTCTTTATATCTCCAATTAATACTTAATTAAGCTCTTGTTTCCTGATCGCCGATGCTTTCTCCCCTTCAAATTCCCTGGATCCACCGGGGCTGGACCCTGGCACACAATAATCATAGAACAAAATGGAATCAGAAATGATGCCCAGTTGTGATCTATGCGGGCTTCCCTTGTGGCTCAGACGGTAAAGCGTCTGCCTACAATGCGGGAGACCCAGGTTTGATCCCTGGGTCAGGAAGTTCCCCTGGAGAAGGAAATGACAACCCACTCCAGTATACTTGCCTGGAAAATCCCATGGATGGAGGAGTCCGGTTGGCTACAGTCCATGGGGTTGCAAAGAGTGAACACGACTGAGCAACTACACTTCGTTGTGATCTATTCGTCATGAATCTTATGGGTTATAAGGGTTGTATTTACTTCCTTTATAATTAAATACAGACAAGTCATTCAATAATTAGCCCCATGGTCTCTTGTCTGGAAAATGAGAGATGAGCATAAACTAAGTAGAGCTCTTTACATTTTTAACACCAGTAGGGATGATTAAATTGACATAGCAACACACATTTACACCTAGCTTCTTGATGTCCCTAATGTTTGACTCCTTTAGCAGAGTGTGTGAACATACATTTCTGAAAGATACAACACAAGGAAAGTACCAAAGACATTCTTTAAGTGGGATGAGATCCCTTTTCTTGCTATCTTCTGTGCTGAATTAGACACACACAAAAAATGATAAAGTTCACCTTTCTTTTATCCTTATAGTCAGAGCCAATAGTAAAATAGAGCTCTTTGACTCCTCTGTCCGGGAACCCAATGCATGTTTTTCTCAGTTAACACACTATTGTATTTTGTGTTATATAAAATTCCTCATTGCACAGGAGTTTTACTTAAACTAGTAGCTTCAGCCAGGAAATATCAGTAGCTGTACCACCATATCACACTTTTCTATTAATAAATGA
>SJXQ01011829.1:97221-114141 GCA_006408695.1 Aepyceros melampus | reverse complement strand
CCTCTCCTGTCACTCCAGCGCTCGCCCTCCCGCCGCCGGCTGCCCCGCCGCGCTCTGCTTCCCGCGGGAACCCCCGCCGCAGCCAGCCCCCGGGGCCGCAGCCCGGCTCTGCGCCTCAGCGCCCCCACGCACGCCCGCCCGGGCCGCCTCTGTCCCCTCCAGACCCACGTATGCCAGGCGTGGGACCCCCAAATCAGTCACCCCAGAAATGGATCAGCCCGCAAGATCCACAGGAGGGGCCCAGTCTTGGGGGCAACACTGAAGCTGGGGTTCCTCAGACCTGGGGATGGTTGGGATCTTTAGCACTTTTGGGCCCCAGCTCCAATTCCCCCAAAGGAGGCGGCTGCAAACCCACAAACCAGGCGTGTGAGTTCCCACCATCTCTCAGAAACCCCCAAGCAGACGAGAGACCCCTATGATCAGACCCATACCTTGAGCTGAGTCACCCCAGGCCATGTAAAGTTACTCAAACTCAGACACCCACTCTACCCAGAGCCCAGCCCCAGACACCCCTAGACAAGGGTTCTGGACCCCAGCTCCATTCACTCCAAACCTCCATCCCAAGACACTGAGAGGATAAGGGAGCTGGGCCTCAGATCATTCACCCCCAAATAAGTCAATAACTCCACATGTCACCCATAAGTGGACACTTATTCCCTCAGACTCAGTCACCACAGAGTTAGGCATCAGAGGCCCTAAAGTTGGCACACCTAAACTAGACTTTCCTCACTGAGCCTTAAGGAAACATCAGGACCTTGAGCTGAGTCACCAGGAGCTAGACAAACGGGCCCCCAGCTGCTCTCACCCCACGCAGGACGTAACTGCTGTTGTCAACACAAACTAGGAAGTGGGGCTGAGACTCAGTCACCCCAGAATTGAGCAACTCCAATCTTGACAACTGGGGCCCCAGACTCAATCAGTCCAAACTTGGGTTCGGGGCCCCACCCCGCTTAAGATTCCCCCAAACTAGACAGTTGGCTGGCTCCTGAGACTCAGTTTCCACTAAGACAAGGTCAGGAACCCCGTAGCAACTTGACATCAGTCATCTAGTTGCCCCGACAGCCTCAGACACCCACTCTCCCCACAGCCCAGCCTTGCATCTGGACCCAATCACTGGTAACTCTAACCAAGGCATTTGAACAACCAGCTTGACTACTCCCCAACTTGCCATCTGGAACTGCATCATCAGTTGTCCTTAAAATGCACATCTGAGCTCCCTCCCCCATTACCTCCCCTAAGACTTGGGAACTTAATAAGTTAACCCACAAACTAGGCAGCTAGCCTCCCAACCTCAGACATCCCCAAAGACAGGACTCTGACACTGAAGCTCAGTGATCCCCAATTGGCTCCCCTGGTAGCTCAGCTGGTAATCTGCCTGCAGTTCAGGAGACCCTGGTTCGATTCCTGGGCTGGGAAGATCCCCCTGGAGAAGGGGATAGGCTACCCACTCCAATATTCTTGGGCTTCCTTGGTGGCTCAGCTAGTAAAGAATCCACCTGCAATGCAGAAGACCTAGGTTTGATCCCTGGGTCGGGACAATCCCTTGGAGAAGGGAACGGCTACCCACTCCAGTATTCTGGCTTGGAGAATTCCATGGACTGTATAGTCCATGGGGTTGCAAAGAGTTGGACACGACTGAGTGTCTACAAACTTACAGTCCCCAAACTATACCTCTGGCCCCCAACCTTCAGTTACTCCTACACTAACTGTTAATATTTCACAGGCTGTTATCCTAAAAGTAGGCACATCAAGCCAGGAACCTCCAAATCAGGCATGTGCAGCTGACCCTCAAGGTCAGTCATCCTAAAATAAATTCTGGGAATCTCATATCAGAGAAACTCAAACTCAGAATGTAAGGTGGCTTCCTCAAACACCCCTGTGGTGGGTTGCAGTGGTCCCCCAAAGATTCCCATGTCCTAACCTGCTGCTAAGTCGCTTCAGTCATGTCCGACTCTTTGCAACCCCATAGACGGCAGCCTACCAGGCTCCTCTGTCCCTGGGATTCTCCAGGCAAGAATACTGGAGTGGGTTGCCATTTCTAATGTGACATTATTGGATAAAGAGTCTTTGAAGATGTCATTCAGTTGGGGCTTCCCCAGTGGCTGCATGGTAAAGAATCCACCTGCCAAGGCAGGAGACATGGGTTTCATCCCTGGTCCAGGAAGATCCCATATGCGTGGGGCAACTAAGGCCATGCACCACAATTGTTGAGCCTGCGCTCCAGAGCTGGGGATCAGCAGCTACTGAAGCCCTATGCCCTAGAACCGATGATCTGCAACAAGAGAAGCCACTGCAATGCGAAGCCTGCATGCCGCAATTAGAGTAGCCCCTGCTCGCTGCAGGGAGGAAAGCCCATGGAGCGACAAGACCCAGCACAGCGAAAAAAATTAAATAATAAATAAAATTTTAAAAATATTTAAGTTAAAAAAAGGGATATCATTAAGTGATGGATCCCCAGATGAGACCATCCTGCATTAGCTAGGGGGAGGTCCTAAATCCAGTGACGATGATGATGTCCTTATAAGAGACGGAAGAGAAGCAAACCGCAGATGCAGAGAAGGCCATGCGAGGACCGAGGAAAGAAGAGACCGGGAAGTATCCTCCCCTGGAGACTTTGCAGGGATGGCAGCCCTGCTGACATCTTCATTTGGGGCTTCTGGCCTCCAGAACTGGGAGAGAATAAATTTCTTCGGTTTTAAGCCACTTGGTTTGTTACTGGCCACAGGAGACTAATTCAAGCCCTCCCCAAAGCCAAGCCTCTGTATCCCTAAGCTCAGTGATTTCCCCCAGACTAGAAATGTGAACCCCCACAGTCAGATGCTTCAAACTAGCCTCAATTCCCCAGCTCAAACTTCTGGATCTCAGCCCAATTACCCACCATCATGACATCGGGGATCCACAGTCACCCCCAAATTTGTTAACTAAGTCCCGAGGCTCATCCAGCTCCCAAGTGTGTACATGGATTCAGAGCCACTGTCACCAATGAAATAAACGATGGGGACTTCCCTGGTGGTCCATTGGTTGGGGCTCCATGTTTCCGTTGCGGGGGTTGTGGGGTCAATCCCTGGTCAGGGAACTGGGATCCCACATGCCAAGTGTCATGGCCAAAAAATAAAAATAAAAGAATTTTAAAATAATTTTTAAAATAAAATAAGCAGTGGGACCCCCACAGGCAGTAATCTCCAACCTCTTCATCACCGCAGTCTAAACAACACTTGACGCTGAGACACCTCAAAAAGAAACTGCCAGACCCTTGGTCTCAGTACCCCCAAAGCAAAATAAGCATTAGAAACCCACTAGCTGGCAGACTTAGACTCAGCATCTGGGCTCCAAGGTTGGCTCACCCCAAACTAGGTATTAAGGCCCCCACATTAAGCCACTCCTAACCAGGCATCTAGGCCCTCCAAGGTCTAAGCCTCCGTGTGAATCACCCCTTAACTAGCTACCTGGGTGATTAACTTCAGACACCACCATAGGCTGTGCTCCGTCGCTCACGCCTGTCCAACTCTGCAGCCCCATGAACTGTAGCCCACCAGGCTCCTCTGTCCATGGGGATTCTTCAGGCAAGAATACTAGAGTGGGTTGCCATCTCCTCCAACCCCCACAATAGGCAACTCTAAACTCCATCACCCCTAAACTGGATATAAGGAAGCCCAGTGACAGTCACTTCAAACTTTGGCTACTAGGCCTCAAGGCTCAGTGAATCCCAGATTGTATGTATTAATTGGTAATCCCCAGCTAGTCAAGCATTCCCCCTCTCAAATGCCCCCCAAAACTAGTCTTCTGATACACAAGAATGACCCCCCCCAAGGAGGCATTTGAAGACAGTCAACTGCAGGTAACAAGGAGGGTCACTGCCAAACTTGACATCTAAGCCCCAGCTGTCATCCTGGACTGGCACATGGACTCTCTGTTGGTCATCTCAACCTCAGCATCTGGAAAGCCCATATTCGGCCCCCCAAAACTAGACATTGGGGCTTCCCTGATAGCTCAGCTGGTAAAGAATCCGCCTGCAATGCAAGAGACCATGGTTCGATCCCTGGGTCAGGAAGATCCCCTGGAGGAGGGCACAGCAACCTGCTTGAGTATTCTTGCCTGGACAATTCCATGGACAGAGGAGCCTGGTGGGCCACAGTCCCTGGGGTTGCAAAGTGTTGGACAAGACTGAGCAACTAAGCACAGCAAAACTAGACATTTGAGCAGCTTGCCTCAGCTATCCCCAAACTAGGGCTCTGGGGTCCCAGAACCTCCCATCTGGACGCAAGGGTAAGTCACCTCTACTTCAGCATTTCGGGCCCCAGCATTAGTCCTCAAATTAGAATGCAAAGATGGGACTGATGGATCTGTTTGCAGGGCAGCAGTGGAGACACAGCCACAGAGAACAGACTTGCAGACACGGTGGGGCAGGACAAGATAAGGTGATCTCGGAGCAGCATCGAAACATACACATCACCCATGTGAGATGGGCAACTACGCATCACCATGGGAGACGGCAACACCCGCATCACCATGGGAGACGGCAACACCCGCATCACCATGGGAGACGGCAACACCCGCATCACCATGGGAGACGGCAACACCCGCATCACCGTGGGAGACGGCAACACCCGCATCACCGTGGGAGACGGCAACACACGCATCACCGTGGGAGACAGCAACACACGCATCACCGTGGGAGACGGGCAACAATAGACATCACCATATGAGACGGGCAACAATAGACATCACCATATAAGACGGGCAACATACGCATCACCCATGTAAGATAGGTAGCATATGGTTGGACTGTAGCCTACCAGGGCCCTCTCTCCATGGGATTTTCCAGGCAAAAGTATTGGAGTGGCTTGCCATTTCCTTCTCCAGGGGATCTTCCCAACCCAGGGATCGAACCCAGGTCTCACGTTGCAGGCAAAGATGCTTTACCACCTGAGCCACCAGGAAAGTTGTAAGATAGATCACCAGTGGGAACCCCAAACTGGTGCTATGTGACAACCTAGAGGGGTGGGATGGGGAGGGAGGTGGGAAGGAGATTCAAGAGGGAGGGGGCATATGTATACTTATGGCTGATTCATGTTGGTGTATGGCAGACACCATCACAATATTGTACTTATCTTCCAATTAAAAATATAATTAGAATGCAGACCACAGTCTCACTCACCCCTAAATTTACCAGACTTCAGGGCCCCACAGTCAAGTAAAGCCACAGCAAGGCCCTCTCAGAATACGCAACTGAAACCCATATAGCAGCTCACCCACAAGCTTGGCATCTGGGCACCCAGGGTCAGATACCCCCTAAACCAGGGTGTGGGACACCTGGGCTTAGCGAGCCCCAAACTTCAGTCAGTCCTAAAGTAATCAATAGGACCCCTAAATGAACATGTTGTTGTTTAGTCACTAGGTCGTGTCTGACTCTTTTGTGACCTGTGGACGGAGCCCACCAGGCTCCTCTGTCCATGGGATTTCCCAGGCAAGAATACTGGAGTGAGTTGCCATTTTCTTTTCCCAAGGATCTTCCCAACCCAGGGATCGAACTCGTGTCTCCTGCATTAGGGAGCAGGTTCCTTACCCCTGAGCCATCTGGGAAGCCCCCAAATGAGCAAAAGGGCTGCCAAATGTGGTCATCAGTAAACCCCAAGCCAGTCAGTCTCAACTGGAGAGCTGAGTCCCCCGGCTCACCCAGTCTTGACAGGGGAAGCGGCCCACGAGGCCCCTGCAGCCTTACCATCCAGGCTGTCTCCAGCACTAACGCAGGGCTCAGCGGCCCACGAGGCCCCTGCAGCCTTGCCATCCAGGCTGTCTCCAGCACTAACGCAGGGCTCAGCGGCCCCTCCGGTCCTCATGTACGTCTGCACTGTCACAGATTCAGAACCTAGGCACCCAAACCAGGAACATGGGCTCGTGCGCAGCAAAACTGGGCAGGAGTGACTCCAGTCACCCCAAATTCAGGATCTTCCCAAAGTAGGGATCTGAGTCCCCGGTTTTCATCACCTGCAAGAATGCACCTCAACCACCACATCCATGTGCCCCCAGACTCGACTTTGACCTTCAGGACGCAGTTGTGTTTGATGAAGGCAGTTGAACCAGCCTGATCCCTGAGCCAGAAAGCTCCACAGCCCACTGTGCCCCCGCCTCAGAGCCCCGCTCCTCCCCCAAGGCCTGCCTTTGGGTCTCGTCCTCTATCTTCCCCCTGCTGGGTAGCTCTGCCGTGCCCACCACCTCCACTTTCGCGTGTGGACGTGCCCCTACCTTGAAAGCCCCTGGCCTTCCGTGTTGCAGACATCCCCAGACCCAATCAAGGACCCCTCGAGTGGGTCCTGGGCCCTGGGTCCCAACCTCTCCTGTTCCACTTTTTTTTTTTTTTTGCCTCATCACACAACATGCGGGATCTTAGTTCCTCAACTGGGGATTGTACCTGAGCCCTCGGCAGTGGAAGCAAAACCACTGGTCTGCCGGGAATTTCTTCTCTGGTTTCAACAGTCCAGACTTTTCAGCTTCAGTAACCCTCAAACAGGGCTCCACACCTAGGCCACGCTTACTCAGGGACCCCACCCCTGGGTGCAGGAGACCCCTGACTCAGTCCACTCCAGGGATATTCAGGCACCAGCATTCTCAGATTCAGCACTTGGAAGGCACCGGGTCCCCAGGCTCTGCACCCCAAACCAGAGGACTCAAGTGACAGTTTCTGCCTCCTCGGGCTAAAACTGATGGTCCTCCGTCTGACCAACTGCACAACCACATCCCTATTCTCTGCGTCCCAAGCTAGACAGCTGCTTCTGCTGCTGCTGCTGCTGCTAAGTCACTTCAGTCGTGTCCGACTCTGTGCGACCCCAGAGACGGCAGCCCACCAGGCTCCCCCGTCCCTGGGATTCTCCAGACAAGAACACTGGAGTGGGTTGCCATTTCCTTCTCCAATGCATGAAAGTGAAAAGTGAAATGGAAGTCGCTCAGTCGTGTCTGACTCTTAGCGACCCCATGGACTGTAGCCCACCAGGCTCCTCCATCCATGGGATTTTCCAGGCAAGAGTACTGGAATGGGGTGCCTTCTCCACTCCAAACTATACCCTGAACCTTAATCTCTGTCGTAAGAAACTAGGTCCCCCCAACTGTCACGCCACCCTAAATGGAGCACCAGACCCTTGGTATGGAAACATAACCCATCTCCACAATGCCATGTGTCATCTTGAATCGGGTCACTGGGTCCCCAGGGTGTGTCTCCCCAAGCCAGGCAACTGAGTGCTCATCTGTCAGTCCAAAGTCACTAGCAGAACCCCAGTCTCTGGCACCCCAACAGGGTACTTGGTCTCTGTCACCCACAGGAAGCAAGCTAGCCCCCCATCTCAGTTCCCCCAACTCTCAACTGGCACCCCACTCTTAGTCACCCCATCCATCACCCAAATATATTTGGAGAACCCCAGTTCTACCATTCCAAAGTAAATGATTGGCCTCACAATTTCACCCTCAACTGAACCATTGTCACAACGTATGTGCATGCTAAGTCACTTCAGTTGTGTCTGACTCTGCGACCCCATGGACTGTAGCCCGCCAGGCTCCTCTGTCCATAGGATTCTCCAGGCAAGGATACTGGAGTGGGTTGCCGTACCCTCCTCCAGGGGATCTTCCCCAGGGATCAACCCTGCGTCTCTTACGTCTGCTGCATTGGTGGGTGAGTTCTTTATCGCTAGCGCTGTTGTTCACATGAATTGGCTCCTGATCCAGGGACAAGCAGTCTCTGTCACCTGGAAGGGAGAGACGCTGTCCCCCACCTATGCTGCCTCAGACACCTGGTCTCATCACCTCAAACTAGACAGTTGATCCCAGTACCCATCCCCCTCAAATGGACAACTGAACCCTGATCACTATCAACCCAAACTAGACAAAAGATGCCAGTCATCATCCCAGATTGGAAAGCAAGACAGTTACCCCCAAAACACCCTGGATGCCAGTCTCTCAGCCCCACAACACAGACAACCACATCCCAGGCTTTGTCACCCCAGATGCTCCCTGGGACCTCAGTCTCTGTCATGTGAAATTAGACCCTGACCCCAACCTCTGTCAACCCAAATATGCTCTGGGGCCTGAGTGTTTATTCCACAAAACTAGACAGACTTCAACTTCTGCCACCCCAAATACACTCTGAGATCCCAGTCACTGTCCTAACAAATGAGACAACCAGACCCCATTCTCTGTCTCCTCAAACATACCCTGGGGCCCCACTCTCTGACCCCGCAAATGAGACAACCTTTCTATCACCCCCAATATACCCTGGGACCATGGACTCTGTCTCCCCAAAGCCACACAGCCATACCCCTGGTCTCTCACCCCAAATACACCTTGGAACCCAATATTATGATCCCCAAAACTAGATAACAGACCCACAGCCAAATCCCCAAATATTCCTTGGTACCCCCAGTTTGACCCTCAACAGCCAGATTCCATCTGTCACTCCATATACAACCAGGACCCTAAACTCTGTCCCACAGAAGTAGGCAAACAGACTCCAGATTCTGTCAACTGAATGTCCCTGGAATCCAGTTTAACCCTCAGTCTCTGACACCCCAAATATGCCCCAGGACTCAGTCTCTGTCCCCCCTAAACAAGACAATGGTACTTCCAGGCTCTGTCACTCCACACAGGGCACCTGGATACACAAATGTCACCTCCAACCAGAGACCTGGCCCCCAGCCCCTGCAGCCTTCATCATATCAGTCAAACTCCAGTCTGTCATCCTAACCTGGACAGCGAGAACCCTGGTCTCACTTCTGCCAAACTAGACAAGCAAACTTCCATTCTACATCACCCTAAATGCAACCCTTAGGTCACAATCATTTCATTCCCAAATGAACAACTGATCCCTAACCTCCAAACTAGGCCACTAACCTCCTAGTCTCCATCGCCCTAAATCAGGTTCTGAATCCCAGAACCTCTGGTCTCTGACACCTCAGTCTAGACACATGAATCCCTATTTCTTTTTTTTTTTTTCTTTTCTGGCTGCCTTGGGTCTTCATTGCTCGTGTCACGCGGGCTTTCTCTAGTTTTGGTGAGCAGGGACTTTCTCTAGTTGCGATGCACAGGCTTCCCACTGCAGCGGTTTCGCTTGTTGTGGAGCACAGGCTCCTGAGCACACAGGCTCCTGAGCGCACAGGCTTAATAGCTGTGGCGCACTGGCCTAGTTGCCCTGCAGCCTGTGGGATCTTCCCAGACCAGGGATCCGACCCACGACCCCTGCACCGGCAGGCAGATTCTCAGCCCCTGGGCCACCAGTCCTGAATTGCCACTTCTTCTTTTTTATATTTTTAAAATTTATCTGGCTGTGTCAGGTCTTAGTTCCAGCATGCAGATCTTTTTTTTTTTTTTTTAGTTGTGAAGGATTGTAGTTCCCTGGCCAGGAGCTGGACCCAGGCCCCCTGCAATGGAAGCATGGCATCTTAGCCACTGGGCCACCAGGGAAGTCCCCGAACCCCCACTTCTGATGTCCCAAGCCAGACATCTGGACCCCCAGGCTCTGGCACTTCACACTGACAAAGAAACCCCACAGCCCTCCGAAATCTCGTGATGACGGTCCTCCTGGTCTCTGCCTCTCAAGACAGCCAGGAGGAGTCCAGTTGGTCTGGCACCCCAATGAGGCAACCAGACCTGTAGTGTCTGTCTCTTCATACTATCCAGGGGGTCACCCCAATGTCTTTCACCCAAACTAACACCCTTATGCCCAATGCCATCACCCTAAACTAAATAACCAGACCTTTGGCCTCTATAATCCCGAGTCAGACAACCAGCCTTGTGTCTCTGAACCCCAAAAGGAATAATCAGACTACGAGTCTCAGACACCCCAGTGGAGCCCATCAGTTTCTAGAGCTCCAGACTAGAAACTGAATCTGCAATCTGGCATCCCAAACCTTAGAATTTTGGCATCTCACCCTAACAAATAGACTACCATTCTGTCACCCTCAAAAAGACTAGACCCCAACTCTGACACCCCTAAAGAAACTCCAGAGCCCAGTCTTGGCCACCAAAAAGTAGACAGTAAGACCCTCAGTCTGTCACTCCAGACTAGACTAGTCCCCATCACCCCAACCTTGACAAGAACCCCAGTGCCTAACACCTCCCACAACTCTAGTCTCTATCACTCCCAACCAGATGAAAGAGTCCCTAATCTGTCACTTAAACTTTGAGAACTAGGGACTTCTCTGGAAGTCCAGTGGTTAAGACTCCACGCCTCCACTGCAAGGGGCGCAGGTTCGATCCCTGGTTGGGGAACTAAGATCCTGCATGCAGCTTGCAGCATGTCAAAAAAGAGAAAAATTTGAGAACAAGATCCAGTGTTTTAATCTCAAACTAGACAAACAGACATTCTTCAAACAAAAAAAAAAAAAAAAAAAAAAAAGATCTCCTGGGGAGTTCCCTGGTAATCTAGTGGTTAGGATTCAGCGCTTTCACTGCCATGGCCTGGGGGTTCAGTCCCTGATGGGCAAGCCATGTGGCAGAGCCAAAAAAAAAAAAAGGCAAATGTAAAAAAAAAAGAAAAAATCTCTCATTTGCTGTCACTTCACACTGGGCAGAGAGCCCCCAACCCCTGGTGTCCTAAATGACACAAGAGCACCCCCAGGCTCTGTCACCACCAGCCAGACAGTATTGCCTGTCTCTGTCACTTCAAGGAAACAACCAGCCCCCCATCAGGTTGCCCCCAGTGCAGGGGGCCCCCTACCCTGTCATCCCAAACTAGGGCCCTGGACGCCCAGTGTCCTCAGGACTCCCAGTCTGTCACCCCAAGCCAGATAAGCGACCTAAAAGTTGACAATAGATCCTCAATTTCCGAGGCTTTTCAGGTAGTGCTAGTGGTAAAGAATCCGCCTGGTAATGCAAGAGACCTGGGTTTGATCCCTGGGTCAGGAAGATCTCCTGGAGAAGGAGGTGGCAACCCACTACCCACTCCAGTGTTCTTGCCTGGAGAATCCCATGGACAGAGGAGCCTGGTGGGCTACAGTCCATGGGGTCACAAAGAGTCAGACACGACTGAGGAACTGAGCACCCCAATTTCTATTACCCCAAATCAGAGACTGGACTCCAAGCTGTCACCCCAAACAAGACAATCAGATGCCCAGTCTGACACGCCAGGTGAAGGGCAAGCACTCCCTGGTCCTGTCACTCTACACTGGACAAGTAGGCCCACTGACACTGTCACCCCAAACCTGAGCCCACGAGCTCTTCAATCATGAGATTGACAGCCAGATCCTCAATCTGTCACCCCGACCAGCCAGCTGGACCCCCAACCTCCATCACCAAAATAGACAACCAGACTTTTGGTTCTTGGTGAAACATCAAGTCCCCCAGTTTCTGTTACCCCAAAACAAACCTTTCAACTCCAATTCAGAAAGGGATAGATGGGGAAGTGACCCCCTACTCATGAACAACCCTGTGGAAGCTGCTGGTCTTAATATCAGAGTTAGGGACCTGGAGTCTGTCACCTCCAGATTAGGCCTCTGGCCCGAGTCCCAGCCTCCCGCTCCCAGACCCGGGCTTTGATCCCTTGCCCCAGTGATCTCCGTCCCGGATCCTCGGGCCTCGCCTCAGTCACCTTCAAGCAAGGCAATCTGACCACATTCACTCCAGGCCCAGCAACGGAAACTGGGCAGAGTGACCCCCCACACTGATGGCAGTCTTCCCTGGGAATACTGGCATCTGGATTAACAAATTGAGCACCTGCAGCCATCATCATGCTGGGAACTTGGCCTCTGATTAGACCCAGAGCCTGACCCGCACCCGCAGACACTCCAGGTCTCCTCTGCCTGAACAAGCCCATCCCTGGCGCCCTCCGGGAAGGGCTGGAGGAAGCGCTTTTCTGCCCTCTAGTGGCAACCACTGGAACTGCGCCTCCGGTGACTGGGAACACTGTGAACCCGGACACACAAGCCCCCTGGTCTCCCCATTTTGCCAAAAGCCTGGGGGTTCCCCTTGCCTGCTCCCTCCCACACAGGCCAGTCACCAAGCCCCCACCTTCATCTTCCTGAATCTGCTTTTCCTGTCCGTCCTTTCCATTTCACAGTCCCTGCCTCATCTTCCCCAGTTTGGCTCATCCTCCATGGTCTTACTACCTCCAGCCCATCTCGCACAGGACCCCAAAGGATAGGTTTTGTTTTGGTTTGGTTTTTTACCACATTGCACGGCTTGTGGGATTTTAGTTCCCCACTAGGGATCGAACCTGTGCCCCCTGCAGAGGAAGCACAGAGTCTTAACCACTAGACCTCCAAGGGAAATCGCTTGGGGACATTCCTGACATTCATACCTGACCTTCTCCCTTCCTTGTTCAAAAGCCTTCCATAGTTTCACATTGCCTTAAGCTATAGTTCAAAACCTCCGCACGGCTCCCAGGTCCTGCCTGATCCGGCCCCTGCCATCCTCCCCACTGTCATCTCCTTTGTCACTCCCTTCACCCCAGCCACAGCATTGCCTTGTCATTGAGCAAGTCCTACCTCAGGGCCTTTGCACTTGCAATTATCCCTGCCCCTCCATTCTAACTGAGCCCTGCCTTCCACAATTACCCTCTAGTCACATCCAGGCTCGTGTTTCATAGTCTTGGCTGTCTGAGGCTTCCTATTGGTTGGTTGTTTGGTTAATGAATATGAGTTCCAAGAAGGCAGGGCCTCAACTGTGGTGCTGTTGTTCCTTCAGCATTTAAGCCAGCATGTCTAGTAGAAACAGGATAGGAGCTACAGATGTAAAGTCAAAGTGAAGTCGCTCGGTCGTGTCCGACTCTTTGTGACCCGTGGACTGTAGCCCACCAAGCTCCTCTGTCCATGGGATTCTCCAGGCAAGAATCCTGGAGTGGGTTGCCATTTCCTTCTCCAGGGGATCTTCCTGACCCAGGGATCGAACCTAGGTCTCCCACATTGCAGGCAGCCGCTTTAACCTCTGCGCCACCCTAATTATATATATATATATATATATATTTTTTTTTTTTTTTGGCTGTGCTGTCTGTGTGGTATGGGGATCTTAGTTCCTTGACCAGGGATTGAATCCCGGCCCCCGCAGTGAGAGTGCCAAGTCCTAACCACTGGACCACCAGGGAATGCCCTCACATTTTAAAAGGTAAAGAAAAAAGTGAAAATACTAATTTACCCTAACATATCCGACCCTAGCATATTCAACAGATACCCAACATATCCACCAGCTTCCCAGGTGGCTTAGTGGTAAAGAATCCGCCTGCAATGCAGGAGACTCCAGTTCAAACCCTGGGTTGGGAAGATCCCCTGGAGAAGGAAATGGCAACCCACTCTAGTATTCTTACCTAGAGAATCTCGTAGATAGAAGAGCATGGTGGGCTACAGTCCATAGGGACTGCAAGAGTTGGACGTGATTTAGTGACTCAACAACAACAACATCCAACAGATTATCCTTCCAATACATAACCAATATAAAAATTATTAATGAGATGTTTTACACTCTTTTCCTACTAAATCTTTGAAATCTGGTGTGTATTTTATACTTACAGTGCATCTCAATCCCCATCAGCCATGTTTCAAGTAGCTGGTAGCCATAAACAGCTATGAAGTCGCTCAGTGGTGTCTGACTCTCTTGCAGCCCCATGGACTGTAGCCCACCAGGCTCCTCCGTCCATGGGATTTCCCAGGCAAGGATACTGGAGTGGGTTGCCATTTCCTTCTCCAGGCGATCTTCCTGACCCAGGAATGGAACCCACGTCTCCCGCATTGTGGGCAGACTCCTTACTGTCTGAGCCACCGGGGAAACCGCCATTCATGGCTGATGGCCACCATATGTGACAGAATTCCAGAACAGTACTGGGCACTCAGCGGGCCCTCAATAAACACTTACTGAAAAGAACAGTGAGCGAGTGGATGTTGATGAGACCGGAGGGTGGGGAGGCCAGCCTCAGCTGGCTGTGGGGCGCTGTGCCTCTGCTGGGCACTTCGCCCACAGCTCGCCCGCGGCTCTTTCTGGGCCGGCTGTGTCCCTCCGAGCTCGCGGAAACGTCGCCTCCTCCACGAGGCCCCTCTGCAGTAGCTTTTCGGGCCCAATCTGTCACCTCGCTGGTCGTCACACCTGCCAACCGCTTTCCCTACCACCCCTTTCTGCTTAGTCGGTGGTCATACCACATTTTTTTTTTTTTTTTGGCTGTGCTGTCTGTGTGGTATGGGGATCTTAGTTCCTTGACCAGGGATTGAATCCCGGCCCCCGCAGTGAGAGTGCCAAGTCCTAACCACTGGACCACCAGGGAATGCCCTCACATTTTAAAAGGTAAAGAAAAAAGTGAAAATACTAATTTACCCTACATATCCGACCCTAGCATATTCAACAGATACCCAACATATCCACCAGCTTCCCAGGTGGCTTAGTGGTAAAGAATCCGCCTGCAATGCAGGAGACTCCAGTTCAAACCCTGGGTTGGGAAGATCCCCTGGAGAAGGAAATGGCAACCCACTCTAGTATTCTTACCTAGAGAATCTCGTAGATAGAAGAGCATGGTGGGCTACAGTCCATAGGGACTGCAAGAGTTGGACGTGATTTAGTGACTCAACAACAACAACATCCAACAGATTATCCTTCCAATACATAACCAATATAAAAATTATTAATGAGATGTTTTACACTCTTTTCCTACTAAATCTTTGAAATCTGGTGTGTATTTTATACTTACAGTGCATCTCAATCCCCATCAGCCATGTTTCAAGTAGCTGGTAGCCATAAACAGCTATGAAGTCGCTCAGTGGTGTCTGACTCTCTTGCAGCCCCATGGACTGTAGCCCACCAGGCTCCTCCGTCCATGGGATTTCCCAGGCAAGGATACTGGAGTGGGTTGCCATTTCCTTCTCCAGGCGATCTTCCTGACCCAGGAATGGAACCCACGTCTCCCGCATTGTGGGCAGACTCCTTACTGTCTGAGCCACCGGGGAAACCGCCATTCATGGCTGATGGCCACCATATGTGACAGAATTCCAGAACAGTACTGGGCACTCAGCGGGCCCTCAATAAACACTTACTGAAAAGAACAGTGAGCGAGTGGATGTTGATGAGACCGGAGGGTGGGGAGGCCAGCCTCAGCTGGCTGTGGGGCGCTGTGCCTCTGCTGGGCACTTCGCCCACAGCTCGCCCGCGGCTCTTTCTGGGCCGGCTGTGTCCCTCCGAGCTCGCGGAAACGTCGCCTCCTCCACGAGGCCCCTCTGCAGTAGCTTTTCGGGCCCAATCTGTCACCTCGCTGGTCGTCACACCTGCCAACCGCTTTCCCTACCACCCCTTTCTGCTTAGTCGGTGGTCATACCACACAGTGGCCTTCACGCCACAGCGAAGAGCCANGGAAAAGACTCTGATGCTGGGAGGGATTGGGGGCAGGAGGAGAAGGGAACGACCGAGGACGAGATGGCTGGATGGCATCACGGACTCAATGGACGTGAGTCTGAGTGAACTCCGGGAGTTGGTGATGGACAGGGAGGCCTGGAGTACTGCGATTCATGGGGTCGCAAAGAGTCGGACACTACTGAGCGACTGAACTGAACTGGGTTGGGAAGACCTCCTGTAGAAGGGAAAGGCTACCCACTCCAGTATTCTGGCCTGGAGAATTCCATGGGCTATATAGTCCATGGGGTTGCAAAGAGTCGGACACGACTGAACAACTTTCACTCGCTTCACAAACTAAAGGTGATTAGCCACCAATTAATATCTAAGTGTGAAAGCTAGTAGGTCTTTTAAAAAAAAAAATTTCTTTTCCACACCATATGGCTTATGCGAGCTTAATTCCAGGAATTAAGGAATTTAAGGAATTAAGCTTAATTCCTAAAATCCAGGAATTGAACCTGGATCCCTGGCAGTGAGAGCATGCAGTCCTAACCACTGGACCACCAAGGAATTCCCTCCCTCACTCAATTTTTTAAAATTGTTTCGCTGTGCTGGGTCTTCCTTGCTGTGCACAGGGCGGGGGTGGGGGGCTTCTCTTGTTTCAGAGTGGGGGCTCTAGGTACGCAGGCTCAGTAGTTGTGGCACATGGGCTTAGCTGGCCCGCAACATGTAGAATCTTCCTGGTGTAGGGATCAAATCCATGCTCTCTGGATTGGCAGGCAGATTCTTAATCACTGGAACCACCAGGGAAGTCGGCCTCACTCAATTTAAGTCTTCACTGAACATCACCTCAGGGAAGCTTCTTACACCTATCACTCATTTCCAGAACTTTCTCTGTGAGGAGTTGACATGGCGCTGGCCAGCCTTTGAGAGGCATGTTTGTGCAGTGGTCCTTGTCTGGCCTCTGGGAACCTGGATTTCAGCAGGGTTCTTGCTGCTCCCTGAAAGAATGGCTCTTGCGTCTGCACTGTGCAAACCACGTTGTTTATGCTGAAGACCTGCTTTCTTCCCAGGTACTGAGTCTGTGGTGAACTTCTCTGCAGACAGCATTTCACTGTTGCGTGACCGTGCCCAGCTTGGGGGCCCACTGGGAGAGGGCTCTGGGAAGCTTGTGTCTGGTTTCTTCTGGACTTCGCCCCACGTACCTTTCTTCTTTGCTGATTTTGCTTTATGGTAACAGTGCCTGCAATGCAGAACTGGGTTCAATCCCTTTATCGGGAAGATTCCTTGGAGAAGGGCATGGCAACCCACTGCAGTGTTCCTGCCTGGAGAATTCCATGGGCAGGCTACAGTCCATGGGGTCACAAAGAGTCAGACACGACTGAGCGACACTTTGCTTCATAACCTTCATAATAATAAATTGCAGCTGGGAATACAGCTGGCGCCTAAGTCCTGAGTCCTCTTAGCA
The DNA here is from genome assembly GCA_006408695.1 of Aepyceros melampus. Taxonomy (NCBI): domain Eukaryota; kingdom Metazoa; phylum Chordata; class Mammalia; order Artiodactyla; family Bovidae; genus Aepyceros; species Aepyceros melampus. Next base: position 97,388 of record SJXQ01011829.1, on the reverse strand, counting down.
AATCCTGAAACATGGGGGTGATCTCAGGGGCCCCGACATACTCTTTTCTCCTCCTTAGAACTTGTCGCCACTGACCATCCTATCGCATTTGCTATTTATCTTGCTTATTGTCCACTCCCCACCCCCACCTCCATCCACCACCCCCCCCCCCCCTCTTGGTCCCCTCC
>SJXQ01011829.1:74347-89398 GCA_006408695.1 Aepyceros melampus | reverse complement strand
GTGCCCAAGGTGACGGGGCCCTGGCCATGGCTCTGGGCCGGGGTCTACAGAGCCCCACCCCACCCCCCACCCATGACGGTGTTCCACTGCAAAGGCTCCTGGGAGGGCTCTGGAGCAGGTGGTACCTGGAGGGGAAAGGCACTCACTTGAGAGGGTACATGCGAAGGGCTACGTCCATGCCTGGGCAGTAGGACAGGAAGGCCGCCAGGGCCGTCTCCTCAAACAAGCCAAAGATCAGGATCTTGTTCCTGCAGGCACAGTCAGGGCTGGACCCAGAGAAGCCCACCCAGCATCCCCACCCCATAGACACAGAGGCACCCCCTGGGGCAGACAGAGAGACGGACAAGGAGACACACAGGGATGGAAACAGAAAGAGGCAGCGAGGCACAGACGGGTCCAGGGAGATGGCGACGGTGAAATATGAAGACAGAGACACACAGGCCGGGGTATAAAACGATAAGACAGATCTGGAGAGGGACGCAGGAACATCCCAGCAGCGCGCGCACAAACACAGGCAGACAGGGCATCCAAGATGTGACCACTGGAGAGAAAATCAACTCAGAGGCAAAACCAGAACAGAGAGACATGGGACGGGACGGAAAGCAGCCACAGCAACCATGACCCTCACTTCATGCCCTGCTGGAAGACAGAGTTCCTCCGAGTCTTGCAGATGATCAGGTCAGCCCACTGCACGACCACTATGCTCACGAAGAAAGCTGTGTGGCACGTGAACTCCACCACCTTCCTCTGCTCGTAGGTCTGCGAGGGTGACGATGCACGTGTCAGTCAGTGGTCAGTGTGGCCGCAGCCCTGGCCCCCACTCCTTGCCCACGTGCTCCTTGCGTGCACCCCTGCGTAGATCCCCAGGGCAAAGCGGGGACTCTGTCCAGATGGGGTCTCCTGGGGGAACATGTCTGCCCTCTGTAGCTCAGAGCCCCTCAGGAAGAGTCAGGAAATGGACAAGGAAGGAGAGAGCATACTGGTGGCCTTAGTTGTGGACCAAAGAACCTGGGAGCCTCCTGGGGGACACTGGCTGGGCTGTGAAGGGAAGACAGAGACTAGGAAGAGGGTCACAAAGGCTTCCTGCCTGGCAGGGCAGAGAGCTGGCCAGTGGACAGGACCATCATGGGTTGGGGCAAGAGCTCCAGGAGACCCCTTGTGTCTGAGGGAGGGTCTTGATGACCCCCAGGGCAGTGGGGCCATCACAGGAAGCCACCCGCGCATGGATAGGACAGCTCACCATGGCCCAGGATGCTGTAGGCAGAGACCCCGCCTGGGAGGCCCACGGCCACGCTGTGGGACCCGGCCCTACGCACCCACTGCTGTCCGTAACTGTCCTCCAGGTCGTTAACCGTGCGGTCATCCCAGTTCAGCCGGATGCCCACCAGGTTGCCAGGCAAGAAGCCATTTTCTGCCAGGATCACGAAGTAGGAGAAGAAGCCACCAAGAGCCTGGATCATTCCTGGGGGAGGAGAGTAGGGAGATGAGGAGAGGCTCAGGTGGGGCGAGCAGCCAGCCCAGGGCACCTCTGGGGCCCCTTGAGACTGGGTCCTCTGCCTGAGCATCCTCCTGGCTGGGCTCCCAGAGGACGACCTGAGGGCGCCACCTGGTGGCAAGCACCTGAAATGGGCTCCCTGGAGCAGCAGCCTTGGGGAGGGGCTCCCCAGAGATGGAGAACCTGGAGTCCCTCCCACTTGACCCGGGCCACATGGACATCAGGAAGTCCCTGAGGACCCCCATGCAGGAATGACTTTCCCAGGCCTCTGACCACCACCACCAGGCCTCTGCTGAGACATCTGTAAAGCTCTGCACCCTCCCCTCCAGCAGCAGATGGAGCAGGAGGCAGGAAAGGGTGGGGCTCGCCCCTGGGGGTGGAGGAGTGGCGTGGCCCTCCTGGGGCCATTCAGTATCCCACACGCACCCGGGGGAGGCCTTTCCTCCACCCTCCATCTCTAAGTCACTCCTTCCAAACCTGTGGAGTCCCACACCAAGGTCACAGGTGTGAGACCTGGCACCCAGGCCACAGCAGGGGAGCTCAGAACCAGGTCACCTCTGGAACTGACTGAACCCCACTGTAACTGTTGCCAACCCTGCTTACACTGCGATCCTTCCTGGCCAGCTTCCTGACCCCATATTAGGTAAAAATGCCCACCCTGGTACTCACCCTCTAGCGCCCTAACCAGTCACCTAATGATACCCTTCTAGGAGTTTTCCTCATCTTGAGGTTAAAAAACTGGCTACTAACCCATAAAAAGCATTGACTCTCCCCCACCCACCATGTTTGCAGTGTCTTCATTATCTCTGCTCCTTGCTCTCAATACACTCACTCCTTTCTGAAATGCTCTGTGTCTGGAGATTCTTCTCCAGCCCACGTTTGGACTGCCACGACTAGACCTATGGCAGCATGTCCTGCTTTTCACTCCAATCATTCAACACGAGGTTCCCGAGTGCCCAGGGTGGGCCAGGCGCTGGGCATTCAGCCGTAAGCCAAGTGGGGGCCCCAGGTCCTCACCGATCTGTCCGTAGGCCATGCTGATGAGTCTCTCATTGACCAGCTTGTCGGTGCGTGGGTTCCTGGGCTGTCTCTTCATGATGTCACTCTCGGCAGCCTCGTACGCCAATGAGATGGCAGGGACCTGGGCAGGAGAAGCCGGTGAATTGGGGCGGTGGTGGGGTACCCTGCCCTTCTGGAGCCTGGGGGTGGCCGGGGCTCACCATGTCGGTGCCCAGGTCGATGCAGAGGATGGTGATGGTGCCCAGAGGCAGTGGGATGTTGGCCATGATGAACAGCAGGAAGGGTGTGATCTCTGGGATGTTGCTGGTCAGGGTGTATGCAATGGACTTCTTCAGGTTGTCGAAGATCAGGCGGCCTGTTGGCAGGGTGGGCTCAGACCTCAGCACCCACGCCAGGGCACCCTAGTCCCACTGCTCCTTCCCTACCCAGTCTAGGCGTCCTTCCTAATCCATCCCCTCACCACCCGCCTTTCCATTCAGACATCCAACCAGGTTGCCTCTGTTCAAACATTCTCAAAATACAACCACTTAGGAAGACTGCATAGCAGTTTCTTTCTTTTTTTTTTTTTTTCCCCTTTTTTGGCCATGCTGCATGGCTTGTGGGATCTTAGTTGCCCTGACCAGCGATTGAACCCGTTCCCCCAGCAGCAAAAGTGCAATCTTAACTACTAGACCACCAGGGAGTTCCCAGTCTTTTTTGTTAAAGTTAAGCATCCCTGCCTAAATGACCCAGCAATCCTCATCATAGGTTTATAGGATGAGTGTTTATGTCCACCAAAGTGCAAGTACAAGAATGTTCACCATCGCATTGAAAGTCCAAGTTACTCAGTTGTGTGCGACTCTTTGCGACCTCATGGACTATATATTTCATGGAATTTTCCAGGCAGAATACTGGACTGGGTAGCCTCTCCCTTCTCCAGGAGATCTTCCCAACCCAGGGATCGAACCCAAGTCTCCTGCATTGCAGGAGGATTCTTTACCAGCTGAGCCACAAGGGAAGCACAAGAATACTGGAGTGGGTAGCCTATCCCTTCTCCAGTGGATCTTCTCGACCCAGGAATCAAACCAAGGTCTCCTGCACTGCAGGCGGATTCTTTACCAACTTTATCAGGGAAGCCCCACCATAGCATTATAATAGCCAAAAAAGAGGGACTTCCTCGGTGGCCTACTGGTTAAGACTCCCTGCTTCCACTGCAGGGGCGTAAGTTTGTTCCCTGGTCAAAGAACTAAGATTCCACAAGCCAAATGGCACAGCAAAAAAAATAAATAAGGGAATTGCCATACTTGTTTTTAAAAAAGGCATAGACAGGCAGGCTGTTCTGCGGGAGGTGGCAAAATGGTATGATCCCCTTTGTGTAAAATATAAGGCACCTGGCTGCTCATACCTGCTGTTGCCTGTCCCTGCAAGGTGTGGCTCTCCACACACTACCGGGGTCTCACCCTAAATACTTATGGGTGATGATTTCAGTGTACTTCAGCATAGCCTATTGTGTGTACTGAGCCAGGCGATGTGACGTGGGGGTTCACCGTGCCACTTGCTCTGCTTGTGGGTGTATCCGGACTTCCCCTGGCTGAGGTCAAACTCTGCTGCTTCTTTCACTTCACAGAGGACTTCCTTGCCCCTCCTTATCTAGGTAGGACCCCTGCTTGGACTTCCCTGGAGGTCCAGTGGTTAGGACTCCGTGGTTCCAATGCAGGAGGAGCGAGTTCAATCCCTGGTGGGGGAACTAGGATCCCCAACTCCATGCAGTGCAGCCAAAAAAAAAATTTTTTAAGGTAGGCTCCCTGTTATCATCTATCATAGCACCCTGCTGGTTTTCTTCTTAGCACTTGTCACCATAAACAATTATGTTTGGTTTTTTTGCTTTGTTTATTTTTGTTTTGGCTGTGCTGCATGAAATGTGGGATCTTAGTTCTCCAACTGGGAATAGAACCTGGGCCTCCTGCATTGGAAGCACAGAGTCTTAACTACTGGACTTCCAGGCAAGTCCCTGTAATTAGGTTTGTTATGTTAGAATTTGTTAACTTGGGGAAGGCCCCCCAGTTCCTGGAGGGCAGGGACCCTCCAAGGTTGCAGCAGGTACATGACGGAGACCCTCCAGGAGTCTGCTTTGCTCATAGCTGATTCTCCAGCCCCCGGCGTGATGCACAAAGTAGGAGCCCAAGAAATGTCTGGGAGGCGTGAACTAGAGCATCCGTGAGTGTGTGCCCTGCACATGCATGGAAGATGTTTTGGGGGGATGGTGAGAAAGGGTTAACCATGTGTCCTCTGGGCCATGGGAGAAGAGGGTTCAGGGCATTTAACCTGAGGCTGTAGGCTCAGCTCTACTGTTTGAATTCTCCCTCATCACGAGTTATTTTTTACACTGGGAGCATTTGAAATGTGAGAGAAAGACCGGAAGAAAATGCAGCCACAGTGTGAACCGTGAGCATTTCTGGACGGTGAGGTTGTGGGCGATGCCAATGTGCTCCTTAATGCTTTTCTGCATTTTCTATAATTATCATGAATTACTTGGATGATCAGAATAAAACTGAACATGAACAAGCCCCATCTGTGGCCGCATCCAGGCCCTTCAGGAAGTGGTGGCCAGGGGACCTGAGGTGTGGGCTCTTGGCTGCCCAGCCTCACCAGCCAGCGCCCCCACGCGGCCGTGCCTCTGCCTGCAACTCCCTTCAGTGGCATTTCTCTGTGTGAAAATTTCCAGTGGCCCTGGGGACTTGGCACAGTGACTCCTGCCCACTCGGGGAGGCTTCCTTGGCCCCCGAATGCAGGCTGGGGGAGAGGGCTCCTTAGGGTCCCTCTGCTGGACCCTCTGCCTCCCTGAGGTTGTACTTCTGAGTATCTTTTAAATATTTCCACCTCTGCCTTACCCAACAGACTGGGTCCTCGCTGGGCAACATGGGGACCCTCAAGTGTATCAGCTCAGTCCTGCCCCCAGGGAGCCCCCAACACTGCGAGGGGAAGAAAACTGAAAAGGACAAGCTCAGGCTGTACTGGGGGCCTGGTGGGATTCCGCGGCCTCCCCGTCGTGTACCTGCTGCAGCCCTGGCCTATTCCCCTCGCCCTTCTCGGGCTTCACACGGGGACCCAGTCTCAAGGGCCACCTGGGCCAACTCACTCACCCTCTTCCACACCCGTGACAATGGAGGCAAAGTTGTCATCCAGAAGAATCATGTCAGCTGCCTGTTTGGAGACGTCAGAGCCAGCGATGCCCATGGCCACCCCGATGTCGGCCTTCTTCAGGGCGGGGGAGTCGTTCACGCCGTCCCCGGTCACGGCCACGATGGCTCCCTGGAGGGGGAGAGGGTGAGCACGGCGCCCTCTTCTCATCATGGACCCTGGAGTCCTGGCCCCCAGCCCCCTTCCCCCGAGGGACCACAGCCCCAGCCCACCTGTCTCTGACAACCTTCCACAATGATGAGCTTCTGCTGGGGGGAGGTGCGGGCGAAGTGGGGGATCAGAGATGAAGGGAAATGGAGGGAGGGGCTGCAGGAGGGATGGAGGGCAGACCTCAGGAAGAACTTTGGGACCCTGGACTCAGAGGAACAGAGATATGCAGACAACCAGGAAATGGAAACAGACACAGAGAGAGACATGAGGATGGGAAAGCTGAGGGAGTCAGAACAGAGAGGAGAGAGACGAAGACATAAAGGACAGGCAGGAAGAGAGACCGATGGACACGGGAATGAGGGACATCACAGAATCCTCTCAGATGGGAAGTACTAGCAGCCCATTTTAGAGAGGAGGAAACTGGGGCTCAGAGAGGCTAAATGACTCGCCCAAGGTCACACAGCTCACGCGTGGCCAAGTTGGGATGTGAGCCTACCCCTCGCCAGCCTCACGCAGCTGGAACACCAGGCTGCACATCATCAAGACAGAAGAGGAACGGGGGCCAGATGCTGAGTCAACAGAGGAGACCCTGGAGGAAGGGGACCCAGTGTCTCAGAGGGACCTGAGCTGGGCTGGGCGGGGCTCACCGGGGGTTGACTTGGCTGACGGGAATGTTGAGCCGGGCAGCGATGTCCTCCACAGTCTCGTTGCCCTCGGAGATGATGCCCACGCCCTTGGCAATGGCCTTGGCCGTGATGGGGTGATCGCCGGTGACCATGATGACCTGCGGGCATTGTGTGCAAATGGTCCAGCCTCACCACTGGCCCCTGGAGCCCTGGCCCTGCCTCCCCCGCTTCCCCCCGGGCCGCACCTTGATGCCTGCACTGCGGCACTTGCCCACCGCATCGGGGACAGCCGCTCGGGGAGGGTCGATCATGGACATGAGGCCCACGAAGCAGAGGTTGTCGGTGGTGAAGTTCACATCGTCACAGTCGAAGGCAAAGCCCTTGGGGAACTGCTCCTCGGGCAGGTAGTAGTGGCAGAAACCTGGTGCGGGGGAGAAAGGAAGAGGGGCTCCAGCCTCAGTCCCCCCTGCCTCCTGCCCACAGCTCCCGTGGCAGCAATCCAACTCCCCAGCTGGCCGAGTCAGTCCACACTCATTTCTGAAAGATGGCTTCCCCTGTCATTCATTCAGTCAATCACGGTGCATTCTGGGAGATCCTATTCTGAGCCAGGCTCTGGGCAGCACCACATCCCTCCTTACCCTCCAGCCCCTGCCCCGACTTGGCCCCAACCCTGGTGCCCACCAAGCACACGCTCGCCCAGGCCGCCGAGCTCGAGGTAGGCATTCTGGAAGGCCTCCTTCATCTCTTCATCCAGCGGCTGCTCCTTGCCGTGCAGCAGGATGGTGGAGCAGCGGTCCAGGATGCGCTCGGGGGCGCCCTTCATCACCAGCAGGTACCGGTTGTCATTGGGGTCCTCAGTCTCGTGGATGGAGAGCTGTGAACAGAGCAGAGGGTGGCCGTGCCTGAGCCTCCCAGGGACCTGGAGGCTATCTGCACCCAGCCGGGGGGAAGAGGACTCCCCGCCACCCCCTCAGGTTCCAGGATGCCACGGATGCCAGGACGGACCACCGCTGGGCTCGCCAGAGGGCACTGCCTGAATCTCTCTACCTGTTGTCATCTGTTTCTCGGACTCTCTCACAGAGACCTCTGCTCATCCCTGCCCGTTTCTGTCTCTTTGACGAATATTTCTTCTCCTCTGTGTCTCTCTCACAGAAATCTCAAGGGTCCTGAGGATACGTGCATTTCTCTCTGCCTCGCCCAATGATCTCATCTCACATTAGACCCCATCACCCAATCTGTTCAGCTCACCTCTGAAGTACCCAGATTCTGCCTTTTCTCACCCCCGCCGCCTTCCCATTCATATGAAATGTCACAGCAGCACCCCCACATCGAGTCCCTGTGTCTGTCCTCCTCTCCCCACTGTATTTTATTTTCTTCCCATGGTAGGCAGAAGGAGACTTGAAAATGTGAGAGTCAGTGAAAAATGGTGCAGCCACTTTGGAAAACAGCCTGACTATCCCCACAAAGCTTAAACATAGGGTTACGACGTCAGCTGGCAATCCCCGGGTATACACCCAAGAGGCGTGCGGACGATGTCCAACAGAAGCTTGTAGGCGGATGTTCACAGCAGCATTATTCATAGTAGCCAAAGGGTGCAAATAACCCAAATGTCCGTTGACAGATGAATGGATCAACAAAATGTGATCTCGCTATACAACGCAAAGTCATTCAGCCATAAAAAGGAATGGAGTACTGATGTGTGCTACAACACGGGAGGGAAGGGAGGTGAGAGTCACTCAGCCGTGTCCGACTCTGTGACCCCATGGACTCTACAGGCCATGGGATTCTCCAGGTCAGAATACTGGAGTAGGTAGCTGTTCCATTCTCCAGGGGATCTTCCCAACCCAGGGATCAAAACCAGGTCTCCCGCACTGCAGGCGGATTCTTTACTGTCTGAGCTGCCGGGGAGCCCTGAGGAGCCTGGAAAACATGATGCTGAGTGAGAGAACTCAGACACTCAAGAACACATATTGTAGGATTCTCTTTACATGAAGGGTCGAGAATAAGCAAGGGCATAGAGACAGGACGCAGATTAGTAGTTGCTCAGAGCCTGGGGAGATGGGGGAGGCAGGGGAATAAAGCCAGAGAGTGGGAGGGTGTTTTTTGAGATGATGGAAATTCTCTAAAACTGACTGAGTAGATGCTAGCTATGCTGCTGCTGCTGCTGCTGCTAAGTCGCTTCAGTCGTGTCCGACTCTGTGCGACCCAATGGACGGCAGCCCATCAGGCTCCCCCGTCCCTGGGATTCTCCAGGCAAGAACACTGGAGTGGGTTGCCATTTCCTTCTCTAAAGCATGAAAGTGGAAAGTGAAAGTGAAGTCGCTCAGTCGTGTCCGACTCTTAGCGACCCCGTGGACTGCAGCCCACCAGGCTCCTCCGTCCATGGGATTTTCCAGGCAAGAGCACTGGAGTGGGTGCCGTTGCCTTCTCCAGATGCTAGCTATACTATACTATATACTATGTGTGACTATACTAAAACTCTTGAATTATGTACTATGTGGGTGATCTATGATGGTGTATGAACTAGATCTCAATAAAGCAGTTTTTAAAAATGTGAGTCAGTCCCGTCTCTACCCTGCTCCTTGGCTCATGCCCCTCACCAGGGTCACGCCCAAGTTGTGCCCACAGCCCATGAGGCCTGATGGGACCTGGCCCAGCACACATAGCCCTCATCTCCCACCATGCTTCCTGGCTCCACAACCCCTGACTATTGTTCAGACACCGCAACACATTCCTGCCTCAGGACCTTTGCACATACTATGCCCACTGCCCCCAGATATCTGCAGGGCTTCCTCCCTCAGTACGGTGACTTCCTAACATATTCTACATTTCTTCCAGTTCTCATGCCTCTGTCATCATCTGTCTCCTGGCACAGGAGCATAAGTTCCCCAAGAGGAGGAACTTCACTGTTTCACTCACTGCTGTTATGTCTTCCCAGCACCTAACACGAGCGCCCCAGACATATGGTGGCTGCTTAAAAATATATCTGCTGAATGAATGAATGAGACCGCTGGCTGGTTCCCACTCTGCTGCGAGAAATCTTTACTCCTCTGCCTCCCACTCCCACAGAGACCTCGCTCTCACTCCCATCTCTGTTCCTCTCTCCACTATCAGTCCCATTTTACAGATGGGGAAACTGAGGCTCTGGGAAAGTTAATAGCTTGCCCAAAGCAGGAGGGCAGTGGGGCAGAGCTGACTGCTTTTTGGGCATCACAGAGAAAGTGGAGAGCCCCACGGTACCTGGTACTTGTTAGTGGAGTTGAAGGGGATCTCGGCCACTTTCTTATTACGTTCACGCATCAGCTTCACGGAGCCAGAGGACAATTCGATGCACTTGAGCAGAGCAGATTCGGAAGCATCCCCAGCCACATCCCTCTGAAGGGCAGAGAGAGGGCTGTCAGAGCAGAGAAGCACGGGGTGGGCAGGAGCCAGGCTGAGGCCAGTGGGAGGTGGGACCCACCTTGAGCACGGGGACATTGTCCTGACCCCCCTTGAAAACAGCGCGGTTGCAGAGTCCAGCAATGTGAGACAGGGCCACCCAGGTGTGCGAGCTCTTGTCGAATGAAGTCCCTGAAAAAGCCACAGTTAGGGCAAGGGGCACCCGGGGGCGGGGCAAGCACCCTCCCGCCTGGGCTCCACCCTCACCTGACTGGTCCTCAGTGGTGTCAGCCTCGTGGATCTGGTTGTCGAACCACATGTGGGCGACTGTCATGCGGTTCTGGGTGAGGGTCCCTGTCTTGTCTGAGCAGATGGTGGACGTGGAGCCCAGGGTCTCCACAGCCTCTAGGTTTTTCACAAGGCAGTTCTTTCGGGCCATGCGCTTGGCAGTCAGTGTCAGACACACCTGGGTCATGTGCAAGGACAGGGGAGTTACAGGTAGAGTCAGTGGCAGGCTGGGCTGGCAACACGACTGTCCAACAACCTGACTGCTTAGCCCAAAGAGGATCCTGAGCAAAGAATCACCCAGAGACTCCACCCAAGGCACAGACTCATAGAAACGGGCTCAGGTGCACCCCCCAAAATATACTAGAATGTTCACAGCAGCAACATAATAGTCCCAAACTGAAACAACCAAAATGTTCTCTAACAGCAGAAGAGAAAATTGGAGAAATAAAAGATGGGAATACTATACAGAGATGAAAAAGGAAAAGAGATCAGTGCCTACAACGTCATGGGTGAAGCTCAAAAACAATGTTCAGCAAAGAAGAGCCAGAAACAAGAGCTGCTGCTGAATGATTCCACTGATGGGAAGTGAGAAACTACTGTTTGAAACCAGGCTATCCTAGGGGTAGTCCTGGGGTTGCGGGGGAAGGGCTGAACAAGGTCTTGAGAGGGCCTCTCGGGAGCTCCATCTGGGCGCAGCTGACCTAGGTTGTGTTCAGCTGACTCCAGCTCATCAGGTTGTATGTATGTATGTTCACACGTGTGTACAGTGTAGGTCAATAGAAGGCCTTGCCCTTGCCCTAGAGTAGCTTTGAATATGCTAATATGGAAAAGTTTGCGGGATCTATTGATTCTAAAAGAATCAAGGAGCAGAACAGTATCCCTAGGATGGTCCCTTCTGTGTACGCTGAAAACAGTTACTACATATGTGGGAATATGCCCCCTCTGCTGGGAACAGTGCAGTGAGCCTGCTTCTGAAGGGGGGTTGATGGCTAGGCTAAGCAGTGGGTCCGGACTGTTATTTTACTCTTTAACTATTTGAATGTATTCTTTTGATTTTTTACCATGAGGGTGTGCTCCTTAATTTTGTAAGTTAACTTCAAAAATGATAGGGTGGTTAGCTTGCGGGATCTTAGTTCCCCGACCAGAGATCAAACCCAGGCCCTTAGCAGTGAAAGCACGGAGTCCTAACCACTGGACAGCCAGGGAAATCCCTGCGGGTTTGTTTTGTTCATGAGGCCCGCTGAGTCCCAGGACCCTCCTTATTCAATGTCTGGGAGGATTTGGCCCTTGATGTCTTGATAGCAATTCGGCCCCCCAAGTTGCAATCAAGATCATTGCCATTGGACTTCAGTGGTTAAGAATTCGCCTTCTAATGCAGGGGGCACCCAGTTTCAACTCCTGGTCAGAATACTAAGATCCCACATGCTGTGTGGTGCAGCCAAAAAACAAACAAGTAAGTAAAACAAGATAATTGCCTAAGGGTTCTGCATGCGGCAACTAAGACCCAGTGGAGCCAAATAAAAAAAACTTTTTAAAAGAAAAGATCTTTGCCATCAGGTCGCCAGCCCCCTCCTCCCTCAGACCCAGGGGTCTGGGCCTTACGGTGACAGTGGCCAGCAGGCCCTCTGGGACATTGGCCACAATGATGCCGATGAGGAAGATGACGGCCTCGAGCCAGGTGTATCCAAGAATGAGGGACAGGATGAAGAAGGAGACGCCCAGGAAGACGGCCACACCGGTGATGAGCTGGATGAAGTGCTCGATCTCGATGGCGATGGGCGTCTTGCCCACCTCCAGCCCCGAAGCCAGAGTGGCGATGCGGCCCATGACGGTGCGGTCCCCCGTGGCCACCACCACGCCCCGAGCTGTGCCTGTGCGGCCAGAGGGGACGGGGCTGAGGCTCAGTGAGGTGCAGAGGGACCCCGAGCCCCTGAGGTGCATCTATCTGTCTGGACCAGCCTGCCTCACCCGGGTGCCCGCCCCACCCCGACCGTCTCACCTTCCACGCAGTTGGTGGAAAAGAAGGTAATGTTCCGGGTCTCCAGGGGGTTGTCGTGCGTGCAGTCGGGGGAGCGGGTCTGGGGCTCTGATTCGCCGGTCAGGGAAGAGTTGTCCACCTGGGGTGGGGGCACAGGGGACAGGGCTCAACCTCGGGCCTGGGGTCAACTGGCATTTGCTCAGAGATTTCAAGATTTGTGTTTGTTCGTTTGTTTTGTTAATGAGGCAGAAATCTCATTAAGTAAGGAAACCTGTGTCTGTGGAGGTCACAGCTAGAGACCTAGAAGTCTGGGTGTCTGTCTGGAGGACAGAGGTTGGGCTCTTGAAGGTGGAGAGGGTGCAACTTCTAGGCAAGGTCAAAGGTTCTTGCAGGTCTGATGGAGGAGAAAGGGGCCTGGACTCCTGGGTCTGAGGGAGGAGGGTCTGGGGGTCTGGACTCCCGGGCCACTCCAGGAAGGGCAAGAGCTGGGCCCCACACCCACCTTGCAGCCGTGGGCTGAGATGATGCGCAGGTCGGCCGGAACTCGGTCTCCACCCTTGATCTCCACCAGGTCCCCGACCACCACCTCCTCAGCGTTCACCTGCATCTTTTCACCTTCCCGGATGACCAGGGCTTGCTGCGGGTGGGACAGAGAGGCGTCAGCTCCCTGACGCTCTCTGCCTGAGGCTGCTGGGCACAGCCTTGGCAGCTGTCCACACCCCACCTGGCCCCTTTCTGGGCACCCCTCACCTGGGGAACCATGTTCTTGAAGGATTCCATGATCTTGGAGCTCTTGGCTTCCTGGTAGTAGGAGAAGCAGCCAGTGATGATGACCACGGCTGCCAGCACGATGCCCAGGTACAGCTGTGGGGAGACTCAAGGTCACAGCCCGCCCCACAGCGACTCCCCACCGGCCCTACCCTGAGATGTGTGCAGTTTGGGGAGAGAGCTTTGAGTAACTGGGCTTCTGCAATTGTATATCTGACCTCAGGTTGTATCTATTTGGGGTCTGTGTCTCTCTGGCTGTCCATGTTTGAGTCTCTCTTTCTTTTTCTTTTTTAAAAAATGTTTGTTCTATTTATTTGTTGGTCTCACCATACAGCTTATGGGATCTTAGTTCCCTGACCAGGGATCAAACCCAGGCCCTGAGCAGTGAAAGCACGGAGTCCTAACCATTGGACCACCAGGGAATTCCCTTGAATCTCTCTTCCTGGACAAAAGCGTGTCTGAGCCCCTGGTCTGTCCATCTCTCTATTTTGTGGGTCTTTCAGCCTATGTTGGAGAATCGGCGTGTATGCTGCTGTCCATGTGTCTGTCTGTGTTCAGGGCAACATGCCTGCCTGTCTGACTGAATGCCTGACTTTACATGTAGGAGACTGTGTTTGACTCTCCCTAGGTGGCTCTCTGTCTCTGTCTCCCTCTGTTGATCTGCGCAGGTCTGAGACTCTGGGTCTGTTCACCTGTTCGGGTTTTAATTTCTGAGAATCCTGTCTGCGCTGGACTCTCACACCGCTCTGTCTGCCACCAGGCTATGCCTGCGACTCTGTGTGTTTGGGTGCTTGTGTCTGTCTGTCTGTCTATCAGTGCGTGTCTGTGCCTGTGCCTGTGTGTCTGAGCTAGGTGGCCGTGCTTCAGTCTACGTGTTAGTGTAACTGCCTGCACTGACTCTCTGCACTAGTGTGTGCTTGCGCATATGTGGGGGTGTGCGTGCAAGGATCTCCATGTAGTGAGAATACAGGTCTATGTTTGTGAGCATCGTGTCTGTTGAGACTGTGTGTGTGTGTCCCCTGTGCTGAGTGAACAGGACCTGGTAAATCAGCGCGTGGGTGTGCCTGGGTCTCTATGTGAGCCCATCCACTGAGTGTCTTTCAGGCCATGACCACCTGCTTGTATCCACCCTCACGGCCAGTGATGTCACAACACAGCTTTGGGATGGAGCCCCGGCTCATACTTCCTACTGTGTGACCTTGAACAAGCAATTTGGTCTTTTTTATTTTTTTGACTGTACCATGTGGCTTGTAGGATCTAGTTCCCAACCAGGAATTGAACCCAGGCCCCCTGCAGTGGAAGCGCCAAGCCCTAACCACTGGATCGCCAGGAAGTCCCATGCTTATCCTTTTTGAGCCCGTTTTCCTCCTTGCATCTCTGGTTCTCTCACTGAATGATTGTGAAAGTTAGATGGGAAGAAGTCAGAGGTGGGGCTTTGAAAAGTCCAAGGGGAGAAGTAGACATGCATGTCTCTACGCGGAGGAGCTCCTGGGCAGGGCCGGGTGGAGGGCACTCACGTTGTCGCCAGAAGGGTCGTCCTCTGTGCCCGCCTGGATGCCGTAGGCCAGGAAGCAGAGGATGGCCCCGATCCACAGCAGGATTGAGAAGCCCCCAAAGAGCTGGCGGCAGAACTTGACCCACTCTGGGGTGGTTGGCGGTGGTGTGAGCGCATTCGGCCCATCTCGGGCCAGGATCTCCTGGGCTTTGCTGTGGGTCAGACCCTGGGGGACACAGGACTCACATAGGACCCTCCCGGAGAAACCCTGGCACCCCAACACTACAGAGTACCCTCAGGCATTGAAGGGTCACGCCTCCCCCACCCCACCCTGGAGACCCCTGTCCCTCTAGCCCAGCCGCACCTGCACACAGTCGGTGTTATATTTCCGGCAGACCTCTTCCACGGACATCTTGTGCTCTGTCTGAGGAACAAGAGTTTGGGGGGACATCAGGTGAGCAAGCGTGGAGGTGGTGGGGGGGTCGTTGGGGGAGGGGCCTGCTCTGGGCAGGCGCAGAGGGTGGGACTCACCATAGCCACCTCCTTCTTGAGGTCATCCAGGTCCCGGCGGTCTTTGGTGCCCTTGGTCTTCTTGGGCGAGCCCTTGTCATCTTTCTTGTCCTGCGAGGTGGCGACACGATAGCTGTCAGAACCACCAGACTGCGGGCGAGAA
>SJXQ01011829.1:47312-61058 GCA_006408695.1 Aepyceros melampus | reverse complement strand
TCCCCCCGCCTTCACGAGCCCCCACCACCGCCAGGGTCCCACTTCTCCCCTCACACCCTTTATCAGCTGCCTTACCTCTTCCGACTCTGCCGACCTCCGCGTGGACCATATGAACTCCATGACTGCCACGAAGACAGCGATGATGAGGCCACAGATGAGCACGACAAAAATGCCCCCGATGTTCTCCATGCCCAAGCCTGGGGGTGGAGGGGAGAGCCAGGGGTCGGGCCCTGTGGGCGGGGAGGGGCCTCTGGGAAGGGCAGGGCTCGAGGGGGCAGCTGACCTTTGGCTCGGTGGTCCTCTTCCTTGGGGCAGCGGCCCCCCTCCCACCACTTGCGCTTCAGGATCTCCAGCCGATTGTTCTCCTGAAGCTGAAGGATGGCCAGCGTGATCTCATCCCGGAACGGGGAGCCTAGACCAGGCACACAAGAGGGGCAGGTCATCGGGACCCTGGAGCCCTCCCCCCAAGGCCCAGCTCCTCTCCTCCCAGCTCTGCCGTGTGCCCAGCACCTTCCCTGCCCACCCTCTATCTGACTACTGTTCACCACATGCCCTTAACCACCCCTGGGCCAAGCCCCCGACTTGTCACATTTGTCACCATTTCCCCCTCCTTGGACAGCAAGGAGATCAAACCAGTCAATACTAAAGGAAATCAACCCTGAATAGTCATTGGAAAAACTGATGCTGAAGCTGAAGCTCCAATACTTTGGCCACCTGATGCAAAGAGCTGACTCATTGGAAAAGACCCTGATGCTGAGAAAGACTGAAGGCAGGAGGAGAAGAGGGGGACAGAGGATGAGATGGTTGGATGGCATCATCATCTCAATGGACATGAGTTTGACCAGACTCCGGGAGATACTGAAGGACAGTGAAGCCTGGCATGCTGCAGTCCATGGGATTGCAAAGAGTCAGACACAGCTGAGCGACTGAATACCACCACTCCCTTCCTTGTGGCCCCCTCCCTCACTCCTCACTGAAGCTCTTCTCAACACAGCAGCCAGAGAGACTATTTCAGAAACACTGTCATAGGTCACACCTCTCTGGTGCTTAAAACTCTCCAATGACTTCTGTTTGCAGCTAGAAAAAAAATGTTCACAGGTTCAACAAGATCCTGCATTCACTGGTCCTGCCACCTGGGGCTCCCTTAGAACTTTGGCTTCTGCCTGGAATGTTCGTTTCCTTACTTCACTCAAGGTGCAGCTCACATGGTGCCTCAGAAAGGTCTTCTCTAACTCTGTTTAAAAGGCCAGGGACTTCCCCAGCAGTCTGGTGGTTAGGGCTCTGTGCTTTCACTACGGGGGGCCTGGGTTCAATCCCTGGTTGGTGAACTAAGATACGGTAAGCTTCCCGACCAGGGATCAAACCTGCACCCCTTGCATTGAAAGGTGAAGTTTTAACCACTGGACCACCAAGGGAGTCCCCACTGTGATGATTCTTGAGCATCTTCCAGGTGCCAGAAACTAGGGCAAGTGTGGTGATGGGATTTAGCAGACACCTACTGTGTGCTAGACCCTCGGTCTACAGAAATGTATTCAGGTCTCACAGTGATCCCATGAGGCACGTACTGTTGTGTCCGACCCTTTGTGACCCCATGGACTGTAACCGCCAGGCTCCCCCGTCCAAAGGGTTTTCCCGGCAAGAATACTGGAGTGGGTTGCCATTCCTTCTCCAGGGCATCTTCCCCACTCAGGGGCTGAACCCACATCTCCTGCATTGGCAGGTGGATTCTTTACTGCTGAGCCGCCAGGGAAGCCCGAGGTAGGTATTACCACCCTTGTTATCTGAAGGAGGCAGATGACATTGTTGCCTGGGTCAGGGAGGAAGCTGGGATTGTAATCCAGGTTGGTGTGACTCCGGATCTTCTCTCTCAGAGCACCAGGCGCCATAGTTTCCCTGATAACAGCACTGACCCTACTGCAAAGCTGCTAAAATTTGGGCTCGTTTGTTATGTAGTCACAGGTAAGTGATGCCGCAATCATCAGAATATAGGTAGGTTTAAAAGCCAAAATTGGGTGACAAAATTGGTGGTGAGTTTCCAGCATCAGCCCTGGAAAAACATGTCCCGGTCTCCCTGGCAGATCCATCCATCATTCTTCCTCCCTCCCTTCCAACCATCCAACAACATCCACTGTCATTTCCAGAGCACCTGCGCTGAGCCAGGCTGTGGGTTTGGTGTAGAGAATGTGAAGTCAGCAAAACCATGCCCTCCCCCTGGAGGAGCCCTGGGGTCAATGGGAGAAGGTGGCGAGCCTCACAGGGTTCTCCCAGCCGCCCTGCAGGGCTGCAGTGGAAGGCTCCTAGGCCTGTTTATCCGGGCAGAGGGCGCAGAGGCTCAGGAAGGTGGTGACACCTGCCCAAGGCCACACAGGCGGGAGGCTACACACAGCACACCCAGCCTGCTCGGGGAGGGTCTGGCCCACCCCGTGGCCTGCTCATATGTCTTGGTTCCGGCTGCCCGGGGCCCCAGGGCTGCCATACCCAGCGGCATGCCGATGCCGTAGCCCTGGTGTCGAGGAGGCCCCCGATCTGGGTGAGGTTGCAGTTGAGGCGCCGGTGGTACTCGTTCATGGTGGACTCGAGCAGGAAGGCGTAGCGGGAGTTGAGGACGCGGGCGATGCCCTCCTCTGTGCTCTTGACAAACACGCTGGGCTGCTTCGACTGCATGTAGTTCCACATCCGCTGGTACGTCTGGTACCGTGAATTCTGGGCAAGGGGAGCATGGGGAGGGGAGCATGGGTGAGGATCTTTCCACTCCTGCCTTTCCGCCTGTGCCCTCTGCCCTCCAGGAGGTCTCCCTCAAGCCGAGAGAGTGAGGAGACCAGAGGAAGGCAGAGCCAAGGACAGAGAGAAAGACAGACAGACAGACAGACTGCTCAAGGCCAGGTCCAAACCATCCCCACACCCACCAGCCCAGCGAGGAACCCGAGGACTGAGGGCTTGGGAAGGAGGGGGCATGACCTGTTTTCCAACCCTCTTCCTCTCTCCCACCCTTGGGTCTTGGCGCAGCTTAATGCCCAGCCCTGTCTTCCCAGTGTTCGCAGGGTATATCCAGAGAAGCAGAGGCTCCACTCCCATTCTCTCTCCAGGACCCAGCCTGTTCCAAGGAGACCTCCATCCAGGCCAAACAGGACAGCTTTCCTCCTCCAGGCCCTGTGGGGACCTTCTGAGGAATGCCCTGCCCTCCCCTAAGCTGCGGTGCGTGGCAGTGACCCCGACACCAAGCCGGGGTGGCCCCGGGGGCCCCACCTGAAAGAAGGTCATGGTGGAGCCGGCGTGGATGGTGCCGTACTCGATGTTGGTCTGGTCTGCCAGGTCGTCGGCCGACTCCACGGGCACCTCCATGCGCTGCACGGTGAGGAAGGCGGCCAGGTTGGCCGTGTAGGAGGAGATGATGATCAAGGTGAAGGCCCACCTGAGGGGGGGAGGGGTGAGCTTTGGGCTGGAGCCACCCCTGCCACTTTGCCCCTGTGGCCATGAACCCCCTTGGTGGTGCCCCCCTCAGTGACCCCAGCATCTAGACGGCTAGAGGCTGACTGCTGACTGGGATCAGAGAATCTGAGATCACAGAATCCCATGGACGGAAGAGCCTGGCGGGCTACAGTCCATGGCATCACAAAGAGTGGGGAGGGGCTGGCATCATAGAATCTGGAGCCCAGATCCCTGGCTTTACATTTAAAAAAAGATTTTTATTTATTTATTTGGCCATGCCAGGTCTTAGTTGAGCATGTGGGATCTAGTTCCCTGAGCAGGGATTGAACAAGGGTCCCCTCCATTGGGAACATAGAATTGAAGCCATTGGACCACCAGGGAAGTCCCTTCCCTGGGTTTAAGTATTACTTCCAGAGACTTCCTGGTAGCTCAGACAGTAAAGACTCCATCTGCAGTGCAGAAAACCCAGATTTGATCCCAGGGTTGGGAAGATCCCCTGGAGGAGGGCATGGCAACCCACTCCAGTGTTTTTTCCTGGAGCATCCCATGGACAGAGGAGCCTGGTGGCCTTCAGTCCATGGTGTCACAAAGAATTGGACACAACTGAGCAACTAACACTTTCTTTCCAGAGACTTCCACTGTCAGCAAGACAAGACAATAAGGTGGTCTGGAAATACCCTCTCACTGTGAACTATTAATAGAAAACTGGACAGAGTATAGCAAATGACCTTAGACAAAGGACAACAGGCATTACAGGACCAGGATCCCTGAGGAAAGAGAAATAATGAAGTAAGACTTGCTTGCCATTACCCAGCTGGACTTAATTTATAGACAGCCGTGCCAGGAAGGAAAACCCAGAGTCTGGCACACTCACTGAGCTGTAGAGATGGAGATCAGAGATCAAGAAGGCCAAGAGATGGCTGGCATTCATGAGACAGAATGCCCAAGAGGAAGAAGCAGAATGCTCAGAGTTCTAGTAATCTGCATAGCTTCTCTTTTGAATCTTTGGCTGAATTGTCAGTCTGTGTATGCTCTGGATAAAACTCCAAGGGGTCAGATAAGAACGTTCAAAGGGAGAACAATTTCCAGGGCTCATACAGGGATGGGAATCTTTTGAGCCCTAACCAGAGTAGAGAGATTTCTTTGAATGCATAAGACATTCAAAGAGATAAAGGATAACACATCAGAATTAGAGTTAAGTTATCCCCAAAATATGTTATGCTAGACCTACCCTGATGCTGCTAAGTCACTTCAGTCATGTCTGACTCTGTGAGACCCCATAGATGGCAGCCCACCAGGCTCCCTGTCCCTGAGATTCTCCAGGCAAGAACACTGGAGTGGGTTGCCATTTTCTTCTCCAAACCATGAAAGTGAAAAGTGAAAGTGAAGTCGCTCAGTCATGTCCGACTCTTAGTGACCCCATGGACTGCAGCCTACCAGGCTCCTCCATCCATGGGATTTTCCAGGCAAGAGTACTGGAGTGGGGTGCCATTGCCTTCTCTGAGACCTACTCTAAAAGAACTTAAAAACAGGCCTGGAAAGACTCAAAAGAATCCACAAGTAACTGTCTTGCAGGGAAAAAACAACAACAACAAACCCAAAGATTCTTTAATACATACAACAATGTAAACAGCATAAAATCCACAATGTCTTGTCATCCGATAAAAAAAAAAAAAATACCAGATAAACAACGTGCAGGAAACTGACTTACAACTAGGAAAAAGTTGCTCAGTGGAAGCGGAACTAGAATTGGCACAGATGATGGAATTAGCAGCAAGGACATTAAACAGCTAAGAGATTCAGAATGATCAAGGATGTAAAGAAAAACATGAACATGTTGCAGACAGAAATGGAAGAAAGGAAAAGAAACCTCTATACGAAATATACAACATCTAAAAGGACATTTTTACTGGAAGGATCTACACAGATTAGACACCGCACAGAAAAGAAAAGATTTTGAAGACAGCAAAAGAATCTATTCAAAAGAAACACACATAAATACAGAAAAATGAAACACAAAGAGGGAAAAAATGACCGACAATGAGCACAGAGCCTTAGTGGCCTGAGGAATAATACCAAGTGGTCTCACCTCCACGACTGGAGTCCCAGAGACAGAAGAGAGTAAGGGGGCAACAGGAAAACTATTGGAAAAAGTAATGTCCAAAATTTTTCAAATTTAGTTATAAATTTGCAGATCCAAGAATGTCAATAAACCCCAAGTAAGACAACATACATACACACATGTTATTAGTTATTTCTTGTTTTAGAAATAGCTAGTAACATTTTACACCAAGTTTATAAAGTCTTAGTTTTTTCTGAATGAATGCAACTAATTTTCTTAAGTAAATGCTGGGTTTTATGAGCTTTCCAGGTGGCTCAGTGGTGAAGAATCCACCTTCAATGCAGGAGACATGGAGACTCAGTTTGATCCCTGGGTCAGGAAGATCTCCTAGAGAAGGAAATGGCAACCCACTCTAGTATTCCTGCCTGGGAAATCCCACAGACAGGGAAGCCTGGTGGGCTACAGCCCATGGGGTCGAAAAAATACACGAGTTAGCAATTAAACAACATCAAACAAATACCAGTAATTATACTGCAGGTAAATGGTCTCAGCCTGGGGTTGGCAAACTATGGCCCACAGGCAAGATCTGACTTACTGT
The DNA here is from genome assembly GCA_006408695.1 of Aepyceros melampus. Lineage (NCBI taxonomy): Eukaryota > Metazoa > Chordata > Mammalia > Artiodactyla > Bovidae > Aepyceros > Aepyceros melampus. The sequence continues at coordinate 54,969 of SJXQ01011829.1, read as the reverse complement.
TTTTGTGCAGCCCACAGGCTAAGAATGGCTTTCACATTTTAAAATGCTTAAGAAGAAACTGAAGGAAGAGTAACAGCTCATGACACGCGACACATAAAATTCAAATTTCACTGTCAGTGTCCATAAAGTTTTATTGGGGGAATTCCCTGGTGATCCAGCGGTTAGGACTCCGAGCTTCCAATGTGGGGGGATGGGGCGTGGGTTGGATCCCTGGTTGGGGAACTAAGATCCCACGTGCCCCGATGGGCAGCCAAAAAAAAAAAAGTTTAATTGGAACACAACCACACTCATTCAATCAAGGCTGCTTTTTACCATAATCAGGGTTAAGTAGATGCAACAGATACCATATGACCAGCAAAGCCTGAAATATTTATAATTTGGCCCAATACTCAAAAGAAGTTTGCCAATCCCTGGTCCAAGGCCTAAGTACATGCTGTCTGTAAGAAAACCACTTTAAATATAACAGTGTAGGTGAGCTGACAACGAAAGGATGGGGAAAAGATTACTATGAAACACTACACTAGAAAAGTTGGGGATGGCCCTGGTTGGTCCAGTGGCTAAGACTCCGTGATATAGTGACTGAACAGGGGGCCCTGGTTCAATCCCTGGTCAGGGAACTAGATCCCACACGCTGCAACTAAGATGCAATGCAGCCAAATAAAATTTTTAAAAAGCTGAGATGGCTATATGAATATCAAAAAAGGTAACCCCAAACAAGGAATTTATCAGGAATAAAGAGGAAGTGAAAGTCACTCAGTCATGTCTAACTATATAGTCCATGGAATTCTCTAGGCCAGAATACTGGAGTGGGTAGCCTTTCCCTTCTCCAGGGGATCTTCCCAACCCAGGGACTGAACCCAGGTCTCCTGCATTGCAGGTGGGTTCTTTACCAGCTGAGCCACAAGGGAAGTCCAAGAATACTGGAGTGGGTAACCTATCCCTTCTCCAGAGGATCTTCCCAACCCAGGAATCGAACCAGGGTCTCCTGCATTGCAGGTGGATTCTTTACCAACTGAGCTACATAATAGCAAAGGGGTCAATTCATCAAAAAGACACAACAGTCCCAAACACTGATGCACCTAATTACACGGCTTCAAAATTCATAAAGCAAAACCTGATAGAACTGAAAAGAGAAACAGAAAATTTCTCCACAATTACAAGTGGTGATCTCAACACTCTTCTCTCAGTAATTGACAGAATCAGTAAACAGAGTCAGTAAGCATATGAAGAGTAGCCTACTGGTCCTAGTTGCCATTTACAAAACATTGCACCCACCAACAGCAAAACACACATTCTACGCGTGTGCATGGAGAATATTTACCAGGATAGACTCTACGCTGAGTCATGAAACAAGGCTCAATAAATGACAAAGGATTAAAATCCTACAGAGAATATTCACTGACCACAGCGGAAATAAAGCAGAAATTGAGGTCCCTGGAAAATCCCCAAATCCTGGCTCCATCACTGATGAGCTGTGAGACCATGGATTCACCCCATAGGAATTCCCGTGCAGGCCAGTGGTTAGACTCCATGCTTTCAATGTCGAGTGGGTGGGTTCAATCCCTGGTGGAGGAACTAAGATCCCATAAGCCTCAGAGTGTGGCCAAAATAACAGTATTTGTAATAATAGTAACAATGATGATAATAACTGTAGGTTGCTCCTCACAGGGCTGTTCTAAGAGTGAGTTACAACTCAGACGAAGTGCCACGCACGTGTGTGCTTTTGCGGTCCTGTGACTCAGGATGGACTTGGGAAAAGAAGTACCCACTGGCCTGGCTCTAGACCCAAAGGCAGTCACCTGCCTTGGGCTGGCCCTCTGTCCTCCCATCAGGCAGATGAGAGGGGCTAGGTTCCCTGCCAAAGTACAGATACAGATCTGCAGGGCCTGAAGACAGGAAAGATGCTGAAAGGTCCTTCCAGACCACCCCCTCCTCCAGCGGATAATGATGAAAAGAGCAGCTGTCCTCTGCTGAGCACGCATGCACACTCCTGTGCTGGGTGCTGGGATGTGGGTGGAGTGTAGGATAAATGGATGAATAATACGCCTTTTCCAAAAGCAACCCAAACTCAACTCATACAAAGATCCAGGGTCTGCCATAATCTCTCTGGAAACCAAGTCTCTTCAAACCTACCCCATGGATCAATGCTGTCATTCACTCAAGACAAAACTATTCAGTGCCTGATACACCCCAGGCACCCTAAAACCCCAGGTACACCCTGGCAGACGGGCGGTGGCAATGGTGGGGGTGATGGAGCCATTCACCAAGACAGAACCTGGGGACTAATTTGGGAGTAAGGACGTGAGCTCCGTTTTGGGCAAGCTGAGTTTGAGGGTGCCTTGTGGAGGGATCTGCAGTTGAGGACTTGGGAAGGGAAGCTGGGGGTATACAGAGTGGTGGTTCCCAGGCAGCGAGTGGCCCCAGGGTTGTTTGAGGAAAGTGCTAGGTGAGGTGTGGGGCACTCTGGTGGCCAAAGTGATCGTGTGGGGTCCTGATGTCAGTGGGTGGGGACAGGTGTCAACCAGACAGCCCAGTCTAAACTTGGAAATCCTGCACATTAGTATCTGACTCTTAACTCCCTGATACATTAAAAACCAGGGCTTCCCAGGTGGCGCTAGTGGTAAAGAATCTGCTTGCCAACACAGGAAACTCAGGTTCAATCCCTGGGTCAGGAAGATCCCCTGGAGGCAGAGATGGCAACCCACCCCAGTGTTCCCGCCTGGAGAATCCCATGGACCAAGGAGCCTGGTGGGCGACAGTCCATGGGGTCGCAAAGAGTCGGACATGACTGAGCACGCACGGATATAAAAACAAAAATATTTTTGGCATGGCTAGAATAGAAACCAACATTTCTAGAAAGGTACCTATTGTTTAGATTGAGGAAATTGTTTAGATTGAGAAACAAAGCTGGATGTTGTTGTGTTTGAAACCGTGCCAAGAACTGTTCAGGATTTGGGGAAATCGCGCCTCTGACAGCAGCCCTGCTTGCGGTGTTTGAGTCACTGTGTGAAGAAACTTGGACCGGTTGCGCTGATGAGTCTCACATTCATGGTGATTTGTATTTGTACAGATACACTTATCTGCCAGTGATTTCAAAGCGTCATGCCTCAGGTATCGACATCACTCTATTAAACGGTCTGTCTTCTCATAATTGCAATGGTAAAACTACCTGTAGGTGTGCCCACCTGACCACTGCAATCTGTCTTGGAGCACAGTCCCGCCCAAGCATTTAGGTATTGCTTTCCTACTGTTTTATCGTCAATCACTTCCCCTTTTCTCCTGTGTATTGAAATCAGGGCATTATATTGATTTGTTCTGAATCATGAGTGTAGGTTGATGTATTACCTTTGAATTTCATTAGGGCGGAAAAGAGATGTTACCAAATATTTGCTATAAAAACAGGGCATTGGGTTCCCTGGTGGCTAAGTGGTGAAGAATCTGCCTGCCAATGCAGAAGACACACGTTTGATCCCTGATCCAGGAAGATCCTACAGGCTACAGAGCACCTGAGCCCGTGTGCCACAACTATGGATCCTGTGCTCCAGAGCCCATGAGCTGCAACTGCTGAACCCAAGCGCCTGAGGGCCCGTGCTCCCCACAAGAGAGGCCCTGCAGTGCAAAGCCTGTGCACTTCAGCTGGAGAGCAGCCTCCACTCGCCACAACCAGAGGAAAGGCCATGCAGCCACAAATAAATAAACATTTTTTTTAAAAAAAGAAGGCATTGAAGGAGTTCCCTAGTGGTCTAGTGGTTAAGGGGGGCTTCCCAGGTGGCACTAGTGGTAAAGAAGCCACCTGCCAATACAGGAGACTTAAGAGACATGGGTTCGATCCCTGGGTTGGGAAGAGCCCCTGGAGGAGGCCATGGCAACCCACTCCAGTATTCTTGCCTGGAGAATCCCATGGACAGAGGAGCCTGGTGGGCTACAGTCCAGGGGATCGCAAAGGGTCAGACACGACTGAAGCGACTTAGCATGCGCACAGGCTAGCGGCTAGGAGTCCGCATTGTCACTGCTGTGGCCTGTATTCAAGCCCTGGTCAGGGACTGAGATCCCACACACTGTGTGGAGTGGTCAAAATAAACAAGTAAATAGTGTTTTGTTTGTTTTTTAAAGAGCACATTGAGTCTGTGAGCACTGAAGAGTCCTGGTGTGGAGTGAGAGAGAACAAGGGCCACAGGAGCCCATGATGAAATGGGACAGAGGCTCCAAAGAGGTCGTAGGGAACCAGGAAGACACAGCAGTCTAGGAGCAAAGGGTTTCTAGAAAGAGGATGGCAGACAGGGTGTGCTGGCCGTATCAATAAAGGGGGACCCTGTGACCCTGGTGGAGCGTGGGGAAGGGAGCAGAGCGAGACCCGAGGTTTGGGGACTTTCTTTACCAGGAGGGCGTGACGAGAGGGTGACCTGGCCTGAGATGTTGACAACGGCAAAGGAGGTATAAGGACCGACTTCAAGGGAGGGATGGGGGAGCCCAGGTGGGACAGGGCTGGGGTCAGAGTGTGAACTTGGAAATACTGATTTTCAAGGCAGAACTGGGGCCTCCCTCGAGGTCCAGTGGTTAAGACTCGGGGCTTCCAGTGCAGGGGGTGCGATTCAATCCCGTTTGGGGAACTAAGATCCCACAGGCCACGGGGCATGGCCAAATATAATAAAGAATCAAGGCAGGACTGTCCCAAATGATGATGTGCCCTTGGGTGTGGCTGCAGGAGGCTGCGGCCCAGGTGGACACGAGATGAGGGGCCCAGGAGGTGGGCTTTGGTGGGGGGCTGCTGCTGTTTCTGTGGCAACCACATCTCTGGGGCATAGAACACCCAGCTGGGGAAGAGGGTCCCTGCCTGAGAAGCAGAAGGGATGGGCTACAGAGAGGTGGTCACTGGTCCATCACCTGACCTGGGGACTCAGCCAGAGTTATCACGGCGGGTCCCTCCCTGCCCTTGCAGCCACCTCCTCACACATGCCGCCCTCTCCTGACTGGCTGAATGCGCCTCCCTCTCTTTGGCAGGCTTGCCTCTGTTTGCACCTTTCGGACTCAGCCTAGATGTCACCTCCCTCAGAGGTGCCTTTCCCAAGCATCTTCATTCTCCACTGTTCTTTTTCACTGCACCCTGTTGGGTTCTTCAATAGCTCAGCTTATGTACATCTGATACATCGTTACATTTAAAATGCTAATAAAATTCACTTAGGATGTGTGGTGGGCAGAAGCAAGCCTTGCCCCTAAGACGTCTATATACACATCCCTGGAACTCGTATGCGCCTTCATAGAGTAAGAGGCTCTTTACAGGGGACTTCCCTCGTGGTCCAGGGGCTGAGACTCTGCACTCCCAGTGCAGGGGGCCCAGATCCGATCCTTGGTCAGGAAGCTAGATTCCATATGCCATAACTGGAGTTAGCATGCTGCAACTGAAGACCCAGCATGTCACAACGAAGATCAAAGATTCTGAGTGCCGGAACTAACACCCAGTGCAGCCAAATAAATAATTTTTTTTTTTCTTAAAAAAGGTCTTTGAAGATAGAATTAAGTTAAGCACCCTGAGTTTGGGAGATTGACCTGGAGTATCCAGGTGGGCCCATGGAATCACAGGGGTCCTTATAAGGGGAAGAAGGAAGTCAGAGTAGAGAGAGATTTGAAGGTGCTCTGCTGCTGGCTCTGAAGCTGGAGGCAGGGGCCACGAGCCCAGGAATGCAGGAAGCTTCTAAAAGCTAGAAAAGGCAAGGAAATGGATTCTCCCCTAGAGCCTTCAGAATTGGCTCTGCCAACACCTTGACTTTAGCCTAGCGATATCTATCTTGCACTTCTGACCTCCAGAGCTGTAAGAGAATAAATTACATTGTTTTTAAACCATTAAGTTTATGGTAATTTGTTGCAATAGCAACAGAAAACTGAAGGCAGGGCGTAACTCCTAAAGTGATGCCAATTCCAAGACATTTAAAAGAAATCATTGAGATTCAAAAGTTTCAAAGCCAGTGGGCCAAGCAAACTGCAAACAACTGCCAGACGGTAGTTAGTCCACTTAGTTGAGAGAGAGAAAAACCTGCCACCATTATGGTTGGTCTTGAATGAACAAGTTTTGAATTAGACAATATCATTGGGATACATTCCTGGCATAAAATATGACCTCCTTGTGTTTATTTATCTGTTTACTTATTCTCAGCTCCTTTGCCTCTTAATTTTTCGCCTGAGTACGTGGCACATGGAAAGGGCTCAGAGGCACTTTGTGCTGAATGACTATTGATGCGTTGACTGCAACAGATGGGACAAGGCCCAACGTCTTGGGTTGCCCTGGAGAGGTCACCAAGGGCCTGGGGAGCAGAGCCAGGCTCAGGCAGCACCCAGGGACTGGGGGGTGGGTGGCACTGGGGCGGGAAGCTGTCTCAGCCCCACCCTGCCTCTAACCAAATGCACTCTCTCTAGGAAACCACTTCCTCTCTCTGGGTCTCGGCCTCCTAATCCATAAAACTGGGAGAATGTTCCTTGTTCTAGGTGTGCTCCTCGGCTTTCTGTGGTTCTAAGGAGGAAAAGGAGCTTAGAAGAGTTACATGAGCTGCAACCAAGCCCATCTGCTATTTAAAGGACAGGATGGGGACTTCCTGGCAGTCCAGTGGTTAAGACTCTGCACTCCTAATCAGGGGGCACAGCTCCGTCCCTGGTTGGAGAACTAAGGTCCCCTATGCCACGGGGCTGAGTGAATCAAAGACAGGGCGGCAGACGTGAGCGCTTAGGGAAGCAAGGCCAGAAAGTGGCCGGAGGAGGCAGAGGGCCTGGGGCCAACAGAGCGGCATCGACACCAGGTGGGAGTGCCAGCTGCGCGATACCAGAGCTCCCAGAGCTTTGCGAAAAGTGAGAACTCTGAATGTGGGGAGTTCCCTGATGGCCTCGTGGTTAGGACAGCAGGCTCTCACTGCCGAGGCCCGGGGTTCAATCCCTGGTTGGGAAACAGATTCCTGCAAGCCGTGTGGCGTAGCCAAAACAAAAGGGAAAAAGAAAGAAGCCTGGGATTTCCCTGGTAGTCCAGTGGTTAAGAACATCCGAGCTCCCAATGCAGGGGGCATGGCTTCGATCCCTATAGAATCTGGAGAACTAAACTTCTACATGCCATTAAACTAATTTAATTAAGTATTTTTCTTTTAAGAAGAAAGAAATCTGAATTTGTAAGTGAATTTGCCCAATTTTTAAATGCCAACTAATTCAAAAAATATAAAGCTATGAGCCAGACACTACCGGTTGTCAGTGTCTGCTCTTTGGCATGAAGCTTCTTGGAGCTTATCTCAGGGTCAACATAAGCTCTGTTCAAGGTACTGGGTCCCCGTGGGGCTCTGAGGGAGCAGGTGTCTGACTGGGCCTCAGCCTTGGCCTCTGAGTGAAGGCTGTCGTGGCTCAAGGATTCTAGTCTCTGTGATTGCCTGGGGCAATGTCTCAGACAGTGACTACCACACCCATGCTGTCCTGATTATATGAGACGTGGGCATTTTTACTCCCATTTCTTGGATGAAGAGACTGAGGCACGGAGAGGGTCGTACAGCCAGTGAGTTGCAGAGCTGGGGCTCAGCTCGCCCTACCCCATGTCCCACCACACAGCTGGCCTGGGGAATAGGAATGGGCCCAGGTCTCAGGAGGGTTCCCCCAGAGCCCCCACCCACCCCGGCTGGGGAGGGCAGAC
>SJXQ01011829.1:29020-40382 GCA_006408695.1 Aepyceros melampus | reverse complement strand
GCCTGGACACTGAGCAGAGGAAGCACGGAGTCTCAACCACTGGACTGCCAGGGATTTCCCAAGCTAACAATTCTTTTTTAAAGAGACTTGTCTATTTTTGGCTATGCTGGGCTTTGTTGCTGCACAAAGACTTTCTGTAGATGTGGCAAGCGGGGGCTCCTCTCTAGTTGTGGCTCACAGGCTCCAGAGCAGGAGCTCAGTAGTTGTGGCACAGATTCAGTTGCCTCGCAGCACATAGGATCTGGGATCGAATCCATATCCCCTGCATTGGCAGGCGGATTCTTAAACACTGGACTACCAGGGAAGCACAACAAATAGCTATATTAAATTCTCTCTGTTCCAATAGCTGATAGGAGGAAAATTCCCTGGCGGTCCAGTGGTTAAGACTGATATGGATGGGACTTCCCTGATGGCCCCAGGGGTTAAGAATCCACCCTGCAATGCAAGGGACATGGGTTCGATCCCCGGTCGAGGAACTAAGATCCCACATACCTTGGGGCAACTAAGCCCGTGCCTCACAATGAGAAAGTCCAGGCATCACAAGGAAAGATCCCGCAAGATTCAATGAAGATATCACATGTTCTAACTAAGACCTGATGCAGCCAAATAAATAAATATTTAAAAATAAGATTTAAAAAATGGATAGGGATAAAAATAGATAGCTACACAGATGGCTGTAGAAGTCCCAGTAGGGGACTGTAGATAGAGGAAAACCTAGGGAACTTCAAGAGACCATTCTAAGGTAAAGTGAAAGTGAAGTCGCTTAGTCGTGTCAGCTCTTTGTGATGGCATGGACTGTAGTCTACAAGGCTCCTCTGTCCACAGTGTTTTCCAGGCAAGAACACTGGAGTGGATTGCCATTTCCTTCTCCCGGTGATCTTCCTATCCCAGGGATCAAACCCAGGTCTCCGGCACTGCAGGCAGCCTCTTTACCATCTGAGCCACCAGGGAAGCCCTACTCTAAGGTAAGGGTCAGTCAAGAAAGTTATTACAACATCCTGGGATGAAGCAGGTTTGCTTAACTACAAAGCCATGAGTAAAAAGCATGAGATATGCCCCAGATCATTAAGTGAAAGAAAAAAAAAAATGCAGCTTGCATTGTGCTGGTCGAGATCAGCAAAATAATGATCCTTGGATTAAGGACAGATTTAAGGGAAAGGTTGACATTTCAAAGCAGGAGACTGTCGTTACATGGAAACTGAGATGATTCAACATATTTTAGGACATGTTACCACCCTTCTGCTGATTTCAATAAGCTCTGTGACAGTCCTAGTTTGACCTCATAGGGTCAAACACTCTCCTATCCAAAAGAAAAGAGAAGCTAGTGATGTAAGCCTGACATCAACTGGAAGAAAGAGGAAGAAGGAGGTCCTTTCCCCCCTCCTCCACTTTCCTTTGATTATAAGTGTTAGTATTCAGTCAACCTATAAGGGTATAAGTTGCTTAGCTGCATCCTCTTTGTAACCCCATAGACTGTAGCCCACCAGGCTCCTCTGTCCATGAGATTTCCCAGCCAAAAATACTGGAGCAGGTAGCCATTTCCCCTTCCAGGGAATCTTCCCAACCCAGAGAGCAAACCTAGGTCTCCTGCATTGCAGGCAGATTCTTTCCCTTCTGAGCTATCAGTTAAGCCCAAAATGTAGTTTTGGGACACAGCCCCCTCAACCTGCCCACACAAGCAAGTAGAATATTAGTAATTCTACTTCTTGCCTATCACTTTGCCTTTCCCTGAATTCCTTCTGTGCTGAGACCCAAAGAACCCAAGTTCAGACACCAGGTGAGTGATGCTAATTAAGAGGCAGTCGATTCAGAACTTTCCTGGTGCTCCAGTGGTTATGAATCCACCTTGCAGTGCAGAGAACTCGGGTTCGACCCCTGGTGGGGGAGCTGAGACCCTACAAGCTGCAGAGCAACAGCGCCCAGGCGCTGCAACCACGGAGCCTGCCTGCGAGCTCTGGAGCCGGTGCACCGCAACTAGAGGGTCCGTATGCGGCAACAAAAGATCCTGTATGATGCAATGAAGATGCTTCAAGCTGCAGCTGAATAAATAAATATCAACAAATGAAATAAAAAGGACCGTGGGTTCAAGTCCCAATCTGAGTTTTTAAAGCGTCTGCCTCCAATGCGGGAGACCCGGGTTCGATCCCTGGGTTGGAAGATCCTCTGGAGAAGGAAATGGCAATCCACTCCAGTATTCTTGCCTGGAGAATTCCATGGACTGAGGAACCTAGTAGGTTACAGTCCATGGGGTCGCAAAGAGTCGGACACGACTGAGCGACTTCACCTCACCTTGAATCCTCACACATGGGTTCATCAGAGGTGCACAGTTCTAGCACTCAGAGCTTCCACTGCAGGGAACACAGGTCCAACCCTGGTCAGGGAACTAAGATTCTGCGTGCACACTGCGACCAAAAAGAAAATAAAAAACGTACAAAAACAGCTGATATGATTCTGCAAGGAGATCAAACCAGTCAATCCTAAAGGAAACCAACCCTGAGTATTTATCGGAAGGACTGAAGCTGAAGCGCCAATACTTTGGCCACCTGATGCGAAGAGACAACTCATTAGAGAAGACCCTGTTGCTGGGAAAGACTGAAGGCAAAAGAAGAGGCTGGAGAGAATGAGACGGTTAGATAGCATCACCGACTCAATGGACGTGACTTTGAATAAACTGAGGGAGATAGTGGAGGACAGAGGAACCTGGCGTGCTGCAGTCCATAGGGTTGCAAAGAGTCAGACACAACTGAGTGACATGATTCTGTTCAAGAAACTGGTGGTGTTTTGTCTCCAGATTGGACCATAACTGACTGATATCAGCAGTGGGGTTACTGCCAACCTCCTTACTAAATGCTGTTTCCTTCTCTTAAGACCGGATCAGCAGAATGTTGCCAATGTGATGGACGAGTGCAACACTGTATCTCATAGTCTAGATGATGGCGAAAAGCAAGAGAGTTGATGTCAGCCTTCAGCAAGACTGAAGGTTTGTACTCCTGGCTTCTGGTGGTCCTTGGATAGTGGTATGGAGACAAAAGCATTTGCCAGGTCAGTCAGTAGCTCACAACAGCTGCCAAGGGCTGTGCTAACATGCTCCAGTAAAGACACTTTGTTTGGGCCAGCAACTGCAATTGCAATCACCACCTGATTGCATTTACAGTAATCCATAGTCATTCTCCGAGACCATCGGTGATGCTCTCTAACCATCTCATCCTCTCCCGCCCTCTTCTCCTTTTGCCTTCAGTCTTCTCTAATGAGTTGTCTCGTCACATCAGGTGGCCAAAGTATTGGCGCTTCAGCTTCAGTCCTTCCGATAAATACTCAGGGTTGGTTTCCTTTAGGATTGACTGGTTTGATCTCCTTGCAGAATCATATCAGCTGTTTTTGTATGTTTGTTTTTATTTTCTTTTTGGTCGCAGTGTGCATGCAGGATCTTAGTTCTTTGACCAGGGTTGGACCTGTGTTCCCTGCAGTGGAAGCTCAGAGTGAGCTTCCACACAAGCCAAACAGGTCAGTCGTTTTCTGTCCATTTGTTTCTTGGCCATGCCTTGTGGCATGCAGGATCTTAGCTCCCTGACCAGGGATCAAACCCATGCTCCCTGCATTAGAAGCACAGTCTTAGTTATTGGACCACTAGGGAAGTCCCCAAACAGGCCAGTGGAACAAAGTTGAGATCACCACCTCAGCTTCTTTTGAGCCATTAATGGCAGCACTAATCTGCAGTTCCTCCAAAGGCGGTAGAATTGCTTTTGGATTTCCATCCTGGGAAATGTGGGGCATTCTGGGGGCTTCCACTGGCTCTTTCTACAACGATGATCCTGACTCCATGGGTCAGAACACCAGTGTGGGATTCTGCCAGGTGCCACATACGTCTGTCCCAATTATACGACCCAGACCTGGGGAAACACAGAGGGAGTCCACAGATCCATCGGGCCCCTCCTGAGTGGAACCTGGGCTCAGACTGCATCAATCACATGGCCACAGAACCCTTATGGTGGTCCACCAGTAAAAACAGGAAAACCCAAAATGCCTTGCCATCTATGAAAATGACAGGAGGTTGTCTGAAAATCTAAAAACCCATCAAATCCTCAGTGCTCAGACAAAGCTGGTGTTAAAAGAAATTGGGCTTAAAAAAAAGAGAAAAGAAGGAATTTCCTTGGTGGTCCAGTGTTTCAGACTTTGAGCTTCCACTGTAAGTCATGGGTTGATCCCTGGTCAGGGTATTAAGGGGCTTTCCAGGTGGCTCTGTGGTAAAGAACCTGCCTGCCAATGCAGGAGATTCGGGTTCCATCCCTGGTCCACTGGAGAAGGAAATGGCAACCCACTCCAGTATTCTTGCCAGGGAAATCCTAGGGACAGAGGAGCCTGGTGGGCTACAGTCCACGGAGTCGCAAAGAGTCAGACACAATTTAGTGACTGACCAAGCGTGCACACAGGGAACTAAGATATTTTATGCCATTTGGCACAGCCAAAAAAAAAAAAGAAAGAAAGAAAGAAAGAAGAACCTGGTACAGTCTTTCCAGAAAACAGTTCCACAATATATAACAAAAGCCATACAAAAGGTTTTCCTCTTTCACCTGGTAATTCTATCGAGAGTCAATTCTAATCAGCTACAATGCAGGCTAAGCTTTTGTGCATGACAATGTTCGCTTATGGTTGTTTATAATAGCACAAACAAACAGATAAAAATACCTGGAAACAACTAAAAAACGCTTCAATAAAGTACAGTACATCCACATGGGGGTTAATGTGCAGCCGTGTGACATTGTGTTTAGGTTAAAACGCTAAGATTATTTTTAGCCTTTCGAGTTGGCAAAGATTTTTTAAAAAGATTGATAATACCCATTGTTGGCAAGAGTGTGGGAAATTTGACATTCTCGTGCACTTTGGGTGGGAATATAAATTGGTGGAACCTTTTTGAAGGGCCATTTGGCAGTATGTACTTTAAAAATATTCATACCCTTTGACCCAATGCTTCCACTGCTTGGAATTTATCCCTCAGGAACACCCCCTCCAGTCCACAGGCCCAGTTGATGGTAGCATTGTCTATGCCTGCAAAAACTGGAAACCATCCAAATATCCATCAATAGGGGATGAGTTAAATAATTCATGCTCAGTCGCACAAGGAAATCCTTTTGTCTCCACTTGAATTTCAAGTAGGTATCTCCAATGATCCACGCCCAGAGATAACTCTCATCCTCCCCACTCAGAGACTACCCCTCCTATACCTCCCCACCATGGAAACTGGCTTTACCAGTTTTGCCCAGCTGTTTAGCCAAACCTTGCAGTTACTTGACTCCTCTTGGCCTCTGGCACACACCCTACCTGGTGGCACACCTGACGTGCTGCCAGCCCAGCACAGGGCAGCACCTTCTCTCTTCCACACCTTCCAGCGACCTCTGAAGTGGACCGGCCTGTCTCTACTCGTGGACCACTACGGTTACTTCTCAGCCACCCCTGCACGCATGCTCAGTCACTCAGTCACATCCGATTCTTTGCCACCCTGTGGACTGTAGCCCGCCAGGCTCCTCTGTCCAGGGAATTCTCCAGGCAGGAATACTGAAGTGGGTTGCCATGCCCTCCTCCAGGGGATCTTCCTGACCCAAGGGTCAAACCTGCGTCTTTTTGTCTCCTGCATCGGCAGGCGGGTTCTTTACCACTAGCGACACCAAGGAAGCCCTGTAATCATTTTTAAATGTTTTTGAAATTAAATCAAGGCCCTATATCCATGTAATGGAATATTATTCAGCCTCAAAAAAGAAGGGAGGGGACTTCCCTGGTGGTGCAGCAGTTAAGACTCCACACTCGCAATGCAGGGGGTGCAGGTTGCATCCCTGGTCAGGGAACTAAGATCCCGTATGCTGCACGGGGTAGCCTAATAATAGTAATAACGTGTGTGTGTGTGTGTGTGTGTGCACGCTCAGTAGCGTCAGGCTCTTTGTGACCCCATGGACTGTAGCCAGCCAGGCTCCTCCGTCCATGGGATTTTCCAGGCAAGAATACTGGAGTGGGTTGCCATGCCCTCCTCCAGAATAATAATAATACTTTTTAAAAAAGGAAGGCAGTACTCGTCACGCTATAATGTGGATGAACCTCAAGCACACTGTGCTGTGTGAAGGAAGCCAGACTCAAAAGGCCACATACTGGCTGGTTCCATTTACACAAAATGTCTAGAATAAGTAAATCATGGAGACAGAGAGCAGAGTGGTAACTGCCAGACACTGGGGAAAGGGGCAAATGGCAGTGACTCTGTTGGGTTTGGGTTTTCTTTGGGGGTCATGAAAATGTCTTGAAACTAGAGAGAGGCAATGGTTATACAATATTGTGAATATACTAAATGCCACTGAATTGTATACTTTTAAAATGGTTAATTTTATGTGAACTTCACCTCAATAAAAAAAGAATAAAGAAATTAGATCATGGCACCTTCCCTGCTTAAAACCTTCTAGTGGCTCCACAACACTATAAAAATAAAATCCAAAAAGAGAGAGAGAAAAAAAGAATGAATTCCCTGGTGGTCCAGTGGTTGGGAATCAAGTGCTTTCACTCACGGGGCACGGGTTCCATCCCTGTTTGGGGAACTAGGATCCTCAAGCCATGTAGCAAGGTCAAAAAGAGTAACAAAAAAACAAACAAAAACACACCCAAATTCCATACCTGCAAGACCCCAGTGACCCAGGCTCTGTTCTGGGACCTTGAATCCCCCTTGCCCACTCCCCGCAAATCTGTGACAGAGGGAACATCATTCCCATTTCAAGAGGGGAAACTGAGATCAGAGAGATGAAGTGGCTTGTCAGAGATCACGTGGGAACACTTCCAATCTGAGGCCGGCTCCATCTGGCGTCTGACCAGCTCACAGCTTTGGACACAGTGGTGGCCGCCTGGACCCTTCTTCAGGATGGGATACTCATGGCCCCAGGTGTTGGTGGCTGTTTGCTCTGTAGGTGGAAGAAGCCCCTTGACGTCCCCTGAGGACAGCCCTTCTCCAATGATTTGTCGGTGGGGGCCATAAAAGCCTGGCCCCTTCCCTCAGGGGGACATCTTTAATGGCCACCCCAGCTCCAGAGCTGCCTGCAGGATGGTCATGACTGCCTCACAGCTCAACTCCTCCCTCTCTGCCCAAGCCTGCTCCTATCCTCCCTCATGCTAAGTCACTTCAGTCATGTCTGACTCTTTGCGACCCCGTGGACTGTAGCCGATCAGGCTCCTCTGTCCATTCGACTCTCCAGGCAAGAATACTGGAGTGGGTTGCCATGCCTTCCTTCAAGGGACTTCCCCACCCAGGGACGGAACCTGAGTCTCTAGCATCTCCTGCACTGGCAGATGGGTTCTTTCCCGCACGCCACCTCACAAGGCAGGTTTCTAAGGGCGCCCCCACACACCTCCCGCCTGCTAATTTCCACCTGGAAATTCGCTTCCTGATCTCTTAAGTGCCAGACCAAAGTGCACAGAGTTTAGTCTGCAGGCCAGGGACGTGACAACTAAAGTGTGTTACTCGCTGGGTCATGTCTGACTCTGCCACCCCAGGGACTGTAGCCCGCCAAGCTCCTCTGTCCATGGGATTCTCCAGGCAAGAATACTGGAGTGGGTTGCCATTTCCTCCTCCAGGGGATCTTCCCCACCCAGGGATTAAACCCATGTCCCCTGCATTGCAGGTAGATGCTTTACCCTCTGAGCCGCCAGGGAAGCCCCTAGAAAGATCCTGCTGCTGCTGCTAAGTCGCTTCAGTCGTGTCCGACTCTAGAAGACAAACTGGAATGGAGAGAGATGGGAGGCCCAGGGGAGGCGGGTGAGAGGGGCAGGGCTGAGTTCACAGTGTGGCAGTGACAGCAGGGATAAAGCCAATTCCGGCAGTGGCCACTGGGTGGAATAAATGGACCATAACTGGAGCCTGGCGTCGGAGCCCTGCACCTGGCCCAGGGGTAGTTGGAGGGCTGCTGGTGGCCCCCCCGGGCTGTTTTCCCTCTGGAAGTCAGTCGTCAGCTCTGGGCCAGCCTGCCGGGGTGCCAGCCCTGGCTCTGCCTGTCACCAGCCATGTGCCCTGGACACGGTATCTGAGTGCCTCGCTCTGTCCATTACAGAAATCTGAGCTAACACCAGGCCTTCCTCAGAGGGGTGGCCATGAGGAGTCAAGGAGTTAAGTTCAAAAAGTTCAGACAAGGGCCTGGCATGGCGTGAGCATCACTCTGACCACTCCAGGCTTCCCAAGGACCTGCCGAGTGTCTGGAAAGGCCTTGGGTCAGACACACCCATCTGCAGCCTTGCGTGCTGGGGGCCGGTCCCTTCACTGCTGGTCCCCGATCTCGCATCGGCAGGAGGGCAGTGATCATCTAGGCCAGGACGGACTGTCAGAAGCAAGTGACACTTGCAAAGTTCCTGGCACGTGGCGTGAAGTTCACTAACGTCAGCTGCCGCCACCGAGAAGACAGTGGCAAGTGTCTGTGTGAGGCTCAGTGTGCTTGGCCTCCCACAGCAGGCAGATGAGCCTCGGCGAGGCCAAACTCTGCCCATCCTTTGCACAGTCAGCTCCTCCAGTGTTCTTCCCCTAAATGTCATCGCTGATGCCCAGTTGTCCTAATCAGAAACAGGAGCGCTCACGTCCTCTCTCCTCCGTCCCTCACCCCAGGCAGTCACCAAGTCCAGGCCCTCTCCAGCCCCCGCTTCCACCCCTATAGACCCTCTTGCAGCCCCTGCCACTCCCCACCCCACGACCGTCTCCTCATCTGAGCCAGCTCAACACTGTACAGGGGGTGCATCCCATGGGCTGCCAGCTGAGGACCAAATTCTTTAACCCTAAGAGCAAAGCCAGGCCACTGAATCCCCAGGTGTACCACAGCACTTGGTATACAGTTGCTGTTGTTGTTCAGTTGCTAAGTCATGTCCGACTCTTTGCGACCCCGTGGACTGCAGCCCACCAGGCTTCCCTGTCCCCCAGTATCTCCCACTCAAGTTCAGGTCCATAGAGTCAATGATGCTATCTAACCATCTCATCCTCTGCCGCCCTCTTTTCCTTTTGCCTTCAACCTTTGCCAGCATCAGGGGATTTTTCCTACTGGTATACAGCAGGCACTCAATAAATGCTAGCTGGCTGGAGGGCAGATGAATGCATGAATGGATGTCCATGCTGGCAGGAATGACGCCAACAACGATCGAAAGAGAGTTCAGCACACAGCACCCACTACTTGCAGGGCCCTGTCCAAAGCCCCTACACGGATTAACTCATTTTACACTCACAACGGCCCTATGTGCCAGCATCTGTTATTTCTTCGGTTTTACAGGGAGATTAAATAACTCGCCCAATGTCACACAACAAATCTCCGCAGAGATTCAAACAAGACCCAGGACCCAGGAGCATAAACTTTTCTGATTAGCAGCCACCAGTCAGCAAAGTTCCCAGTCCTGCTCCGCTCACCCCAGGCACCTTCACACCAAGTCCTAAGGCACAGGGAGTTAAAATCTTGCCCAAGGTCATACAGTTATAAATAGGACTTCTTCCTTGATGAATGGACAGACGTCCAGTTGACGGTGACTTTGGTTCGGGGGTGGAGGGGGGTTGTTACTCTCCTGGAATCTTATTTCTGGGGGCCCCGATGAACAGAAAGTTCTGAGTTTACATGACTGGGGACCAGGCTATGGCAGTGAGGTCACAGGTAAGGCTGCCAGTGAGGTGGGCATTAAGGCACCAGCTTCTGCCTCTGGGCTCCTCAGGTCCTGGCTTCAGACTCTTTAAACCCACCCAGGGCTGAAGCTTTCAACCAGCTGGTGCCTGCAGAACAGTGCCTCAGGCCTGCCAGTTGGAATTGGCCGGGGTCAGGGTGGAGACTGAATCACCAGGATCCCAGGGGACACCCCACCTCCTTCTCCACCAGAGCAACTGTTTTGTCCAGGGTTCTGAGGGCCCTTTCAATTGGAAAAAAGGTTCTGCAGTCAAAACAACTTTTGAAAATCAGTGCCCTAAGGGATCAACGTCCTTGTCAAGCAAAGTGGCCTTTTTGAGTTTACCCTGGTGACATTCAGGGGCTCGCATGCAGTGAATTCTGGATGAGAGAGATAGGAAAGTGACAATCTCCAGTGCCCTCTGCCAAGTCCAATGTCAAGGCCACCCCGACTGTTTACGGCCAAAGGTCCCTGCTCCACACACCTGCCCAGGGCATGCCCTAAGCCAGGGGCCTGTTTGTCTTTTCTGGGCATTTGCCCATGCAGCTTCCAGTGTCTGGGAGAAAAAGGAACTGCAGGGGAGTCCCAGTAGTTCCCTGGCGGTCCAGTGATCAGGACTCCACACCTTCACCGCTGGGGCCCTGGGTTCAATCCCTGGTTGAGGAACCAAGATCTTTCAACCTCGCAGGGCAACCAGAAACAGAGGAACTCAGGAACTACATATGACCAGCAACACGTGTGGTGTGTCTGTAACCCTCATCATAGGCTTGTCAGCTATCATTAGCCCCGCTCCTAGGAAGGGGAAACAGGCGTGGAGGAGAGAAAAGACTCACCACAGCACTCATACCAGGGTTGGCCTGACTCCAAAACAGTCTTTCCACTGCACCCTCGCCTACCACCTCCCACCTGCCCTTCCTCTCCCCTCCTCACCTACCCTCACATCCTGCCCACACTCAGGGCCCAGCTGCTCTTCTGGTACATCCCCCTCTCTCTTACACACACCCCACCCAGCTGTTTGTAAATGCCATTTCTTCTCCTTCGAATAAGTTCTCCTCCTCCCAAATCCCACTTCACCCAGCTGACTATTTCACACTCTTTGGGAATCTGCTCGGGTGTCACCTCTTCCAGGAAGCCCTCCCCGGCTGGGTCAGGAGCCTCTAGGTCCCTCCTCTGAGTTTTCCCCCTCCAAGTCCGGAAGGTTCTGTCTTGCGGTCATTTGTTTTTCTACATCTCAACCGGGCCCTGAGCTCTTGGAAGCAGGGTCCAGGTGCCCTAGGCTCCTCACTATACTCTAGGCCTAGCACGGTGCAAGGCACACACTAAATGTTCAAGAAACATCTACTGGAAGAGCGGACTCGCGAGAGCAATGGGCAACCTCGAAGTCCCCCTCCCGGCAAGTGCTGGGGCACAGTGCACCCGAGGTGCAGTCCCCGCTGCCCCGCCTAGCTCCGCCTCCCACAGGAAGCCTTCTCCACCTCCTCCAGCTGTCCAGTCCCACCAGTTCCGACTCCTCGTCTCCTTCATTCACTCAAATCTTTGTTAGTCGCTCAATCATGTCCAACTCTTCGCAACCCCATGGACTATAGCCTCTGTCCATGGGATTTTCCAGGCAAGAATATTGGAGTGGATAGCCATTCCCTTCTCCAGGGGATCTCCCACATCACGGGTAGATTCTTTCCCGTCTGAGCTTTGAGCAAAGACAAAGCCGAGG
>SJXQ01011829.1:7040-28283 GCA_006408695.1 Aepyceros melampus | reverse complement strand
TTGGGCTCGGGCGCCCCGTACAGCCCGTCCTCCACTAGGCGCAGGCGGTACCGGAAGCGCAGCAGCTCGGCCAGCTCCCGCAGCATGTCCACGCAGAAGCCCTCGAAGCGCTCGTTTCCGGACAGAGCCTGGAAGTTGGGCCGGCGCATGACGTACGGGTTCTCCTGGGGAAGCAGGAGAGAAGAGGGGGTGGGGTCAGAGACTGGGCATCGAGGGGTCGTCTGGGTCCCAGAGTCCACGCCGGGCAACTAGCTCCAGAACCTGCTTGCAGAGCAGGGATGACGGAGTCCTGGCCTACCTACGTCCCCTGTTTACTAATGCTCAGAGCCAGGGCAGGGTTGGGGAGGGGTGGGATAAATTAGGAGGTTTGGATTAACATGTTGTTTAGTCACTAAGTGGTGTCCAACTCTGCCACCCCATGGACTGCAGTACTCCAGGCTCCTGTGTCCTTCACCGTCTCCTGGAGTTTGCTCAAACTCAATGTTACTGAGTCAGTAATGCCTTCCAACCATCTCATCCTCTGTCGCCCCCTTCTCCTTTGGCCTTCAGCCTTTCTCAGCATCAGGGCAGGGTCTTTTCCAGTGAGTCAGCTCTTCCCATCAGGTGACCAAAGTATTGGGAGTTTCAGCTTCAGTATCAGTCCGTCCAATAAATATTCAGGGTTGATTATCTTTAGGATTGACTGATTTGATTTCCTTGCAGTCCAAGGGACTC
Organism: Aepyceros melampus; assembly: GCA_006408695.1. Taxonomy (NCBI): domain Eukaryota; kingdom Metazoa; phylum Chordata; class Mammalia; order Artiodactyla; family Bovidae; genus Aepyceros; species Aepyceros melampus. The sequence goes on along the minus strand of SJXQ01011829.1, from coordinate 27,569 downwards.
TGAAGAGTCTTCTCCAGCACCACAAATGGATAATCAACAAGGACCTACTGTGCAGCCCAGGGAACTATACTCATATTTTGTAATAACCTTAAGGGAAAAGAAGCTGAAAAAAAGAATATATATGTGTGTGTGTGTAAAACGTGATCACCGTATTATAGACCTGAAACTAACAACACTGTAGATCAACTATACCTCAAAAAAATATAAATAACTACTAAAAAACATAAATTCTCAGAGCCAAGGAAGAAATCACAGGGAACCTGCCAGCCCCTAGCAGATCCCAGGGAGCTGGTTTGATCTCCAACAGCCAAGTTAACATTCACTCATCTCAAGTTCAAATGGGAACTTCCCTGGCAGTCAGTGGTTAGGACTCAGCACCTTCACTGCTATAGCCCTGGGTTCAATCCCTGGCCAGAGAAATAAGATTCCACAAGCCAAGCAGCACAGCCAATTAAAAAAAAAAAAAGCCCAAATGGCTATGAGGAAGGCAGGCAACCCGAGTGAATCAGTCTGCATGGCGTGCACGCGTGCTCAGTTGTTGCGACCTCATGGATTGTAACCCACCAGGCTCCTCTGTTCATGGGATTCTCCAGGCAAGAATACTGGAGTGGTTGCCACACCCTCCTCCAGGGATCTTCCCAACCCAGGGATGGAACCCACATCTCTTGCGTCCCCTAGGTTCTTTACCACTAGTGCCACGTGGGATGCCCCTTGAGATATATTACTTGCGATCCAAGTCACACACATATACGCCTGTGTGACTGCAGCTGCACGTGAGTCACTGCACTTAGTTCCGCAAAGCAGTCCTTCTTATGACTATGGCAAAATATCCTGATATTTTCTGTCCTGCTCTGTTTCATGATTCTACACAATCGGTAGCGACCCAGTAAACTGACTTCACGAGCCACCAAGGGATCCCAGAGGATCTGCCCCACCAGGATTTAGCTCCAGCCCAACGCTGTCATGAGAGTAGCAGGCCTGGAGATGCCAGATGGTCCCCTGTTAAGAGAATTTGGAAACCCAGGTTGTTTTGTAAAATCTCCTGATTGTAAAGGTTAGCAACAATTCAAATGCTAATACCATCTTTCTTTTAATGCTTTGCAAGCTAAACAACACCTAACAGTTTGCAATCTCTGGCCTACAGCCATTTTGCTATGCTGATGCTTATTTCTGAGGGGTTTGAGCAGACTTTACTGACTCTTATTGTGCCAAATGAGACAAAAGCAGAGAGAATATTCCAAGTGTTACTAAGATGAGGTATAGGAAGATGATGGTAACAAAAGGGAAATTTATCTGTGCAGTTATTGTCTAAATGGTTGTACAGTGTCACCTTGGACTTAGGAATAAAAGAAGTTATGACTTAGGAACCAGCCAGAAGAACCTTGGCCAATAATACCCACAATGGTTACCATATGGACTGAACACCTGCTGAGTACCAGCTCCCGCACTGAGTGTGTCATCTGGATTTTATCACTTTATTTCCTCACAGCGACCTGACATGGGTGGTATTCTTAGACTCTACATATGGGGAAACTAGGGCTTGGACTTCCCTGGTGGTCTAATGGTCAGGAATCCACCTGCCAATGCAATGGACTAGGGTTCGATCCCTGGTCCAGGAAGATCCCACATGCCCTGGGGGGACTAAGCCTGTGCTCTGCAACTACTGACCGCACTCTAGAGCCCGTGCTCCGTAATAAGAAAAGCCGCCACAATGAGAAGGCTGTGCACTCAACTAGAGAGTAGCCCCGGCTCGCTGCAGCTAGAGAAAGCCCACGTGTGTGCAGCAATGAAGACCCAGCACAGCCAAAAATGAACGAATGAATGAATTAAAAAAGAAAGAAACTGAGGTTCACAGAGGTCATCCTGCTGCTTCTCATTCAACACAGAATTCCTGAGCTCTGGGGTAGACGCACAGTATTCTGCAGCTCCTCCCGTCAAGAGGTAGAGTGGATTTCCTCACTTCTTGGGTCTGAGCTGGCCTCAAGACTTGCTTTGGCCAACAGAGTGTGGTGGAAGTAGTGCTGTGTGACTTTCAGCGCCTGGGTCCTCAGACAGACCTCTTGGGACCTCAGCTTGAGGAAGCCTGGGCCAGCCTGCTGAAGGATGAGTAGGGATGAACGGACCGAGGTATGCGGCCAACAGCCCAGCCTAGACACCAGCTGCACGCAACCGCAGTGAGCACAGCAGAACTGCTCAGGGAATTCCCTGGTGGTCCAGTGGTTAGGGCTCTGCACTCTCCCTGCCAAGGGTGTGGGTTTGATCCCTGGTTGGAGAACAAAGATGCCACAAGCGTCGGATGCAGTCAAAAATAATTAAGTAAATCAGTACATCACTTTCAGGGACTCCCCTGGGGGTCAAGTGCTTAAGAGTCTGTGTTTTCACCACCGAGAGTGTTGGCTCAATTCCTGGTCGGGGAACTAATATCCCACAAGCTGCATACTGCGGCCACATTAGAAAAACAAAACTGTTCAGTTGACCCATAGCATTGTGAGAAATAATAATCATTATTGGTGGAAGCCTCCAGCTTTGGGGGCAGTTTGTTATACAGTGGTAGATACTATGGTGTTAGTCACTCAATCATGTCTGACTCGTCTTGACCCCAAGGACTGTAGCCCACCAGGCTCCTCTGTCTATGGGATTCTCCAGGCAAGAATACTCGAGTGGGTAGCCATTCCCTTCTCCAGAGGATCTTCCCTACCCAGGGATTGAACCTGGGTCTTCTGTGTTGCAGGCAGACTCTTTACCATCTGAACCACCAGGGAAGCCTGATAGGTACTAGAGGGTACATATAAGATACTACAGACTGGATTCCTGGACCCCAGCAAAGCCCCTGAGCTGAGAGGAGATGGGGTGGAGGGAAGTCAGTACTTTTCTCTCTCTCCAAAGCCACATTTCTAAATCCAAACTTGTGGAACTGAGAGTAGGGATGAGATAATGCTAATAATAGCAGTAGCAGCTAGCATTTCTTGTGGGCTTGCTGTATGACAGCTATTCTGTCAGCGTAGGAGGTCGGTATTATTACCTCTATTTGAGAGAGGAGGACACAGGTCCCTAGAAGTGAAGTAGTAAGTGGTTGAGATGGACAAGTCAGGCTGAGTCCACAGCTCTGCTCTTAAGCTCTGCGCCAGACTAAACTCAAGTGGACAGAATCAAGAAGCAGACCTGTGAGTAGCCAGATCCAGAGATGGGGGTGAGGGAAGGGAAGGCCAGGTATCGAAGCCAGAGAATCAGAAACTAGGAATTCCCTAGACAAGCAAGTATTAGAGCTGGAAGGCTCCAGTACAGACCTCGTGACATACAGAGGAGGAAACTGAAGTTCAGGGAAGTCAAGTGCCTTGCCCAAGGTCACATAGCCGAAGCAGGGCAGTGGCAAGGGGAGATGGGGCAGAGGCTGGATTTGAAGCCCATTGCTGTACTCGCCAAAGCCCTCATTCCTTCCATCAGGTCACTCTCCCAATTCAAGACCGGGGCATCTAGGCTGTAGATTTGGGTTCAAAGCCTCAGGATCAGGGTGGGAACTGACAGAGCCAAAAATAAGGGCTGAGGCCTGGGAACAGAACTCAAGGTCAGAAAACAGCGATCTAGCATTCAAGCTGTAGTCCCAGACCATCAGAGCTGGGGGCCTGAAGGAGCCTCTAACCCAAGGTTTTCAGACTCCTTCAAAACAGAACCTGCAGAAAACCCAGCATTGCAGACAGTGGGATGTTGCTAAGTCCGATTCTAAGAATTCACCCGAGTGGCTATGCACGTGCACACAGAAATGCAGGTCCAGGGGAGTCATGGCAGCGCTTCTTGTAGCAGAACAAAGACTGAGACAGCCTAACTTGGAACAGGTTAAAAAGATTATTGATGTCATCAAAGAATCCCAGGCAACTACTGAAATAACAAGTTCTATAAGATATATTAAGAGGAAAAAAAACAAGCTGCAGAACAACGTGTACAATATGCTATTCTCTGTGAAGGCAAGAGTGGGGATGTGCTTGTATATGCTCAGATATTTCTGGGAGGATGAGGGGAAAATGGGGACTGGAGAGGGAAAGAGACAGACTTTTTTTCACTCCTTACCCACCCTGCAAGCCTTGAATTCAATTTAATGGAGAATTAAATTGAATGCTATTTAATTCTATTTAATTAACTTCTGTCCCGCCCCCAGTTTAACAATTTTAAAATATTTAAACATCTTAAAGATGATATGTAAATGTATATGAAAATGCAAAAGATCAGAAGAACCAAAGCAGTCCTAAAGTAGAATATGAGGACTGAAGGATTTGCCATAGCTTTAACACAACTTAAAGCTGTGGTGTTTTAAGACAATGTGGTAGTAGAGCAAAGACAGACAGACAGACAGTAGAATGAAGAATTTGTACATCCACAGGTAAATGTATACTTGATTTAGGTGGCGCGAGTGGTAACCTGCCTGCCAATGCAGGAGACATAAGAGTTGTGGGTTCAATCCCCGGGTCGGGAAGATGCCCTGGAGGAGGGCATGGCAAGGTTGGGAAGATGCCCTGGAGGAGGGCATGGCAACCCACTCCCCTTTTCTTGCCTGGAGAATCTCATGGACAGAGGAGCCTGGCAGGTTACAGTCCATAGGGTCACACAGAGTCAGACGCAACTGAAGCAACTTAGCATGCAAGCATGCATGATTTATGACAAGGGTAAGACTGTAGCAAAAAGAGAAAGAATGAACATTTTGATCAATGATGCCTTTCAATAAAACATCCATATGGAAAAAAAAGTATTCTGATCACTCCTCCTCACATGCTACATAAAAATCAATTCTAGGTGGACTATAGATCTAAATGTAAAAGACAAAATTATTATAAAGAAACATACAGGAAAATAGCTCTGTGACCTTGGGGTGGGCAGAGAATTCTTTTTTTTTTTTTTGCCCAAGCCTTACCACATGTCGGATCTTAGTTCCCCAACCAGGGATCAAACCCTCTACAGTAGAAATGCAGGGGCTTAGACACTGCACCACCAAGGAAGTCCCAAGAATTCTTAAATTCTAAAAGCATTAAGCAGAAAGGGGGAAAAATGGATAAAATGGACTTTAGGAAAATTAAAATTTTTTTCCTCAAAAGATACCACTGAGGGGAATTCCCTGGTGGTTGAGTGGTTAGGACTCCACGCTTTCACTGCCAAGGGCCCGGGTTTGATCTCTGGTCAGGGAACTAAGTTTCCAAAAGCCACACAAGTTGGCTGAAAAAAAGAAAAAACAAACCTCCGAGAGTGAAAAGGAAAGTCACAAAGTGGGAGAAGGTCTCTGCAACGCATATTCCGACAAAGAACTTATATCCAGAATACACAAATACATTACAAATCAATAAAAAGGTCAGATATCCCAAATTTCTTAATATACAGAAAGTTTTGAGCAGGGACCTCCTAAAAGGAGATTCCAAATAGGCAATAAATGAAAAGTGGTCAACTTCCCTGACCATTAAGGAAATGTACATGAAAATCACAATAGGGTCAGTGGCTTTCTACACTCAGCACTGGCAGAAGTGAGTAGCGACTGGAATCCTCCATACACAATGGGTGGGAATGGAGATGGGTACCATGGCTTAGGAAGACGCTTTGTTAGTATCTGCAGAAGCTACAAACCCCAACAACTCTTCTCCTGCCTATACACTCGACAGGAATGCCCATCCGTTCACCTAAAGGCATGTGGCAGAGTATCCACAGCAAGACTATTCACAGCAGCAAAAGAACTAGAAACAGCTCCAATACCCATCAATTCAGGGGGTAAATAAATCGAGGTTTGTTCATGTAATACAACATGTAACAACGCTAAAGGCTTCCTGGGTGGTTCAGCAGTAAAGAATCTGCCTGCCAAGCAGGAGACATTGTTCAATCCCTGGTCCAGGAAGATCCCCTGGAGGAGGAAATGGCAACCCACTCCACTATTCTTGCCTGGAGAATCCCATGGACAGAGGAGCCTGGCGGGCTACAGTCCATGGGGTCGCAATGAGTCGGACATGACTTTGCGACTGGACCACGAGACTAAGCCATTTGCAGCAAAGTTGGTGAATCTCACAAACGTATGCACAAAAGAGAATATAGAATATGGTGCCATTTATGTGAAGTTCAAAGCAGGCAGATCTACTCTGTGGTGATAAAAGTTGAGGCCGTGGCGGCAGTTAGAGACCCCTGACAGGGCATGTGGAAGGCTGGCCCCACAATGTGCTCAGTTATTGAAAATTCAGTGATCAGTACACTCAGATTTGTGAAAGTTTCTGTATGCATGTTACACTGCTAGGGGAAAAAAAATCCCTTGAAACTAAAACCAAAAATGTTAAAGTAGGATGGGTTCTGGAAAATTCTTCACAAGCTGCTTGCCTCGACCCTTTCATGAAGCCAGGACTCAATGCCATATCCATGACTTCCTGGAGCTCAGTTTAAAGAACCTTGATCTAGTCCAGCACCCTTCACTCTGTCATGAATATTTTAATTCACCCATTTTACAGGAGGAAGCTGAGAACAGAGAGAAGAGACCCTGGTCACCAAGTGTAGGGACAGCTGGGCCAGGTCTAGAACAGAAGCGAAGGGCTGGAAAGAAGCAGAAATCAACGTGTTGTGGTTCAAGGTAGAGACACGTGGGCCCTGCCATCTTCCAGTTGGGCCACTCATGTCCCCTAACCCTCCTGTGCTTTATTTTTGTCTGAAAATTGGGAGTCTCCATGGTACCAGCCTCAGGACTGCCATGAACACTGAGTAACACCAGCAAAGGATCCAGCACACAGCTCAAAGGCTCTGGGCATGATGATTGCTACTCTTTTTTTGGGGGGAGCCATGCCATGTGGCTTGTTTGAGCTGGGATCTTAGTTCCCTGACTAGGGATTGAACCCATGCAATGGAAGTTTGGAGTCGTAACCACTGAACCGCCAGGGAAGTCTCAGTTGGTATTCTTATTGAGGATACCAGGTCAGGAGAAAAAAGGGATTCCCACGTGCTCAGCACGTTTTGCCAGCAGGACACTTTGCCAGGGGGTCCTCTGATCTCACGCAATCCTCCCACAGTCTTTCAAGGTGGGACTATTAGACCCATTTACAGATGAAGGTATGGAACCTAGAGAGTCGGACACTGAGGCCCAGGTGAAGTCAGGAATGCAAGTGAGGCCTGCCTGACCCCAGAAAACCAAAGAGCAAGATAAGATGTCATGCCTTAATGAAAAGGAACGCCAGGAAAGGAGAAAACTCTCCGAGATGGCCCAGCACAGCATCATCCCCTGGAACCTGTCCCAACCCCCAACTTCCCTGTGGGACCTCCTTCAGTCTTGGCACCAGCCTGATCTCTCAGCTTCAGACATGTGGGCCCCACCCTGGGGATAACCCCAGGCTCCACCCCCATCGAGGACCTCCTCTTGGTCATTCCCTCAGCCCAGCCCATCAGCACTCCACATCAGGTCCCTCCCTCCCCACAGCTCCAGCCCAGCTCAAGCCTCATCCTCCCATCTGACCTGGAGCATCTCTCTCCTGCAGTCTCCCTCAGGGCCCAGCTTTTCCAAACATCCAGATCTGGCCCCATCCCTTCTGGTTTAACAGTCTTCAAGGTCCATGCCAGCCACTTCAGTCACATTGGACTCTGTAGCCTGCCAGGCTCCTCTGTCCATGGGATTCTCCAAGCAAGAATCCTGGAGCGGGTTGCTGTGCCCTCCTCAAGGGGATCTTCCCAACCCAGGGATCAAACCTGCATCTCCTGCACTACAGGCAGATTCTTGACTGCTGAGCCACCAGGGCAACCCCTCCAAGGTACAGAATGAGCATGGCTAAGCTCTTCAGAGGCCCCTCCCCTCCTGTCAGTGTTCACCACTCCTCCATGTTTGCTGGGTGCCAGGCACATGCCAAGCCCTGGGGAGCAGAGCGGGAAATAGGACAGGTCCTGACAACTCCGTGCCCCTCCTGCTGGCGCCCAGGCTGACTCACGTCTGTCTCGCCAAGTGCCTGACATAGGCCCTGCCCAGAAACATGAGTCTGGGAAAGTTCGTGAACAAAGGGGCACACTGAGGCTGCTGCCTCCACATCCAACCTGGCGAACACTTCCTGAGGCCCCTTCTCCTGGGAGTTCCTGCTGCCTGGGAGGCCAGGCCCCCTCCTCTGTGCACCCAACTCCTACACAGCTTCTAAAGCCTCATCTAATGCCACCTCCTCTGTGAAGCCTTCCTTCCTCAGGCTTTTGAAAGTTCAGGCAGCCCCTCCTTTCTGTGGGGCCCCCTTAGCACCCTGCCTGGGAATGATTGTGTCCAGGTCTGCCTCCTTCATCAGATGGGATCCCCTCCCCGGGGCCACTTGAGGACAGAGAGAACACGGGACCACCTGTGACTCATCCCAGTGCCTCCGGGATTTGTATCAGATCTGGTGCAGCTTAAGTAAATATTTGTAGAATGAATGAGCGAATGAATGACTCCATCACAGGAAAAATGAAGGTCAGGGAGAGGGCAACACGGGCTCAGGGGCCCTGGGGAAAGGGGGAGACAAGTGTGGGAAGAGGCCGGAAGCCCCCCAGGTCATGGCTGTGCTCTCCTGACATCCCTGCCCTGACGTCTGCCCCTGCTCCCCGCCCAGAACCCCAGGCAGCCTCTGGGGTGCACTCCGCTTCCACGTGTGCAAGGAGGTGCTCCTTCTCCCAGTCAGCCTGGCCTGGCCCTCAGGGCCCCTCGGTGAGGCTGTTAGGAAGCGTCTGGTTTCCCGTCTGCAGGCCATCTGTCCCTTCCCAGCAGGCTCGCTGGCCCTTCTCCAGAGGGACGCAAGGGCCACTCTAGGTCAGGAGTTCCCCAGGGACCAAGGGAATGGCTCAGCGTGCAACGCACTGCTTTAGGGGCCTCTACCGTCCTGCGGAACCCGTGTAATCCTCCCAAGCTCAGCGTCCACAGCTATCGGCTGGCCCAGCTCACAGTGATCGGGGGCCTCCCCCCAGACAACAGATACCACCCGGCCAGGGACCTGGCTGCTCCAAAGCCCAGCGGCTCCCCTGAGCATCTCCCCTCCCTGACCTCCTGGCAGGAGGCAGAGGGTTCAAGGGACAGGGCAGGGGTTCCAAGTATGTCCCTCAGCTCCAGCCAGGACCCAGCTTGTAAACTGCTTCCTGACTGTCAAAAGGAGAAAGACAGGACAGACCTCACCGAGCAGCTGAGAGGTTTACAGAGTGACACCTGCCAGGGCCTAGCGCAGTGCCTGATGTGAAAGCAGGGTCAGAAATCCTCACTGACACACAAAGGCTCCTTGGTCTCTGACCTGGCAAAACGTAGACTGGCACCCCAGGGGCTACAGGACCATGATCGTGCCAGGCTCAGGAAGGGGAGGACTGGACCTTCAGAGCACAGTGCTTAAGACCCAGGCTGCGGAGATTCAGAGCCGTGGCACCCATCTTGGCCATGCCTTCCACTTGCTATGTGACCTGGCCAAGTCGCTTCACCTCTCTGAGCCTCTTCAAGATGGATATCAAATAAGCAGGTGTGTGTCAATATGCTAGGAAGGCAAATGTGACAAAATGACCTCTCCTGCGATGGTGATTCATGGAGGCCCACCCTGGGCCGGGCACTGTGCGAGGCCCTGCCTGCGGTGCCAGCGGAATGCTCGTGCTGACAGCGGTTCCCATCTCTGCCAGGCATTGGCAGGCTGGCAGCTCCTGGGGCTGGACCTGGCTCTAAGGTCAGAGTCTGTGCCCGCTGAGGCTCTAGCAGCAATTAGGCGGGTGACATCTTGTCCACAATCAGGGGTCGTCGGGTGCCCGGGTGACATCTCCCCTGTTCTGGGTGCTGGGCCAGCCCTGGCAATGCATCCCGCCTCCTCACTAGGACTGGGCAGGGGCACCGCTCAGCAGAGGCCACTGCATCCACGGCCCACCCCGACGAGGGCCACTCACCAGGATGGTCGTAACCACCAGCGTCTTGTTGGCCAGTGTCTGCGACAGGTTGATGTCCAGGGTGGTGGCGTTCATGGCCAGCGTCCGGTTAGAGTACCACACCCCGATCTGAGGCAGAAAGGGTGCTGTCAGCACGGGCACCCCTCACTTGAGGATGCCTCAGCCCTTGGGCCCTGCCCTACCCTCGCCCTCCACCCCATCAAGGGCCCCTGGCATTGCCCTGGGGAAGCTCACCTCCCGGTGGCCCTGCCGAGACTTCTCCAAGATGCGCAGCGTGTAGTTGGTCCTCTGCCCTTTGCTGTTAAACTCGACCCGCCCGGTCAGCCCGTCATACTCTACCTAGCAGGGCGGGAGGAGGGCAGAGGGAGGGGTGGCAGGGGCCCAGAGGGAGAAGATGACAGAGAGAGGGAGAGGGACCAGGAAGGACCACAGTGAACGGAGAGGAGCGGGACAGAGAAACAGGCGAGAACAGCGCAGATGGAGGAATGCCGGGGCCAGAGGGAGCAAGGAGGCGGAGGAGCAGGTTGGAGGCACAGAGGGAGCAAGGAGGCCAGGGAGCAGGTTGGAGGCACAGGGAGCGGGGCGCAGGGGGACACAGTGAGTGCCCTCGCGCCCGAGGCAGGCTGCCGTCCCCACGGCCCACCCCGCTCAGGGCTCACCATGCGCAGGTAGTTCATGAGGCTGGTCCCGTGGGGCCAAATGTTGGCCGATGTACAGGCCAGCGGCTTCACGCCGATCTCCTGGCTGCGATTCAGCTCCCGGACGGCGCTCACCACCACATGCACGGCGTCAAACATCAGGGCAGCCGATAGCTGGGGGATGGACGGTGGGGTGGGGGGCAGAGATGGGGAACAGATGGGAAAAATGGAGTTCAGCCAAGGGAGACCTGAAGCTCCGTGGTGTTTACCCGCAAGCCCTCAGACATTGCTCTCTCCAGGAATGTAAAGTCACGAGTTCAGGAGCGAGGAGGGGTTTCTCAGGGGTCGGAGACGGCAGGGAGAAGGGTAAGCAGGCTGCCCGAGCCGTTGCCAGGGCAGCTTGTCCTGTGTGGCATGTATCTTGGGAAGGGCACATCCAAGAGGGTTTGCCTGGACGGCTAGCTGTCACCCACAGAGCGGGGAGGTTGGTGGGCACAGGAATCCATGCGTCTGTGTGGCTGACGTGGGGTCATGAAGGAGGGGAAGGGAGACAGCCACAGCCCCTGTCTGAGTGTGTCCACGGACACACTTATGTGGGTGGGGCTGGACAAACGTGCATATTTGTCTATAGGTGGGGGGAGGGGCGTCATGTGCAGGAAAACAGGAGGGCATAAGGGTCATGAGCCTGGGGCCAGGTGGCAGGCGGGGCCGGGGTAGCAGGCAACTCTGAGCTAGAGGCCCGGCTCTGCTATTAACATTTCCTGCAGAGAGCTGAGTCCACACCCCAAATCTGCGCTTCCTCCCTGGTAAAAGTAAAGGTAACAGTTAACCTGCCTCCGAGTGCTTATGTGGGGTTCCAGGGAGAGAATGCATACAAAGAGCTCAAAACAGTGCCTGGCACTCAGTGAGGGCTCGACATGCACAGGCCGCTGGGCTGTGTCCGTGAGCTCAGGGGGTGTGTCTGGGAGAACCTGGGAGAACATGTCTCAGCGGGCGGGGTGTGACGGTCTGAGTAGCCGTGTGGTGTCGGTAGGTGCAGGGTGTGGACGGATGCGCGTCTGTGCGTGTATGTGCGTGAGGGCCCTGCACGCACACGTCTGAACGCGTGGCTCGGGGTCTGTGTGAGTTTCTGTGCACAAAGCTGTGTCTTCTCAGTACCCTGGTGTCTGTCTAGATGTCTGTGAACAAATACACATTAAGTATGCATCTTTCGTATGTCTGCATTTATTCAGCACATGTTTTCGGACATCTACCCTGAGCCAGCTGGTTTTAGGTGTGGGAATACAATAATGAACAAAACAGACAGAAACCCCTGCCCTCATGGAACTTACAACCTAAATCCCTATAAATACACCTAAGCACAACATACAGCAAGCCACGGGGTGATTAGATAAGCAAAGACAGGTGCTACGGAGAAAAACCCAGCAGGGAAGGGGGCTAAACAGTGGGTGTGTGTTAGTCACTCAGTCGTGTCCAACTCTCTGTGACCCCATGGACTGTAGCCCTCCAGGCTCTTCTGTCCGTGGGATTCTCCAGGCAAGAATACTGGAGTGGGTTGCCATTTCCTTCTCCAGGGGATCTTCCTGACCCAGAGATGGAACCCAGGTCTCTCGCATTGCAAATAGCGGGGAGTTGGCCATTTTTAAAAGAGGAGGGCATCTGAACAGTAACTTGGTGATGAGGGAGTGAATCGCTAGCTCCCTGGGGATGTGCATGCAGAGCAGCCGGAAGAGCAAGTACAAAGGCCCTGGGGTGTGCGTGTGCTGGGGCACCTGGAGGTGTGGCTGGAGCAGGTGGAGAGGAAGAAATGGGTCATACTTAACTCCTGAGCTGCACCGTGAGGCCTCCTGGTGAACTCAGAAAGCAAGAGGGTTACTGGGGGTTCTGAGCACGATCGGCTGAAGCCTGAAGGGGCCCAAGAAGTGTCTGTGTGCTGACAGGAGGGTGCGAGCTCACCGCAGGGCCAGGGTAGGTGCTGGCTTCACAGTTCTCCCTCCAGGACATGTTGAGGCTGCGCACGAACTCGGGATAGAAGGGGTGCGAGGTGTTGAACATGGAGAAGCCCAGGATGTTGGAGGAGTCCTCCACAACCCCGTCCAAGTGCAGGATGGGGAAGTCCTGGGGCCAAGAAGAGGGCGTGAGACTGGGGTGGGCCCGCCTGGGGCAGAGGCGGGTGGGGGCTGCAGGGGATACGCACCATGGTGGTGAGGATGTACTTGTAAAATGCTGAGGTCATTCCCAGCTCTGAGGCCTGGAGAACAGAGGAGGCAGAAATGGGAAGAAGCTGAGAGACACCCCGTGGGAAACAGTAAGAGACACCCAGAGACAGAGAGAGACATGGGTAAGGGTAGAGGCGGGGTGAAGTCGCTCAGTCGTGTCCGACTCTTTGGGACCCCATAGACTATAGCCTACCAGGCTCCTCCATCCATGGGATTTTCCAGGCAAGTGTACTGAAGTTGCCATTTCCTTCTCCAGAGGATCTTCCCAACCCAAGGATCGAACCGGATCTCCCGCATTGTAGGCAGACACTTTACCATCTGAGCCACCAGGGAGGCAGGGTAGGTAACCTTAACTTTAACCCCCAGGTTACCCCAAAGCCAAGTTTGGGGCTGCTAATGTGTAGGGCTCAGCCTGGTCACAGGTCAGAAAAACTACGCCTTGCCATCTTTAAAAGCACTTTGCCATGAGAGGATGCCCATTTAAATCTCAAGACTTGGGGGAATTCCCTGGAGGTCCAAGTGGTCAGGACTCTGTGCTTCCACTGCAGGGGCAAACCTAAGAGCCCAGCTGCCTCGCAGCATGGCCAAAAAAGAAAAAAATTAGAAAATGAAAAATAAGTAACTCTCAGGACTCACGTTGTGAGCCCCCTTTCTACAGTCCTCAAGCAGAACAAAGTTAGAAGGCATCTCAGGCCAGCTGTGCCCAGTTCTGTCCCGCTCTGATCATTAGAACAGGAAATGGCACCAGCTTGCATTTCCTGCATGGCAGGAGCTGCTAGCCCCTGGTCACAGCCCCTTCCAGGAGAGGAAAGTGCGGGCTGGAGAGGAAGGTGATCACTGGTCACCCAGCTCACACAGGAGGGGCTGGGACCCTGGCCCAGGCCTGCCCTGCCTGCCTTGAGAGCCCAAAATCTTTTCTCTCAGACGCTTGCCTCAAGAGCCCTGTGGATTTTGTCACACTTCTTTCCTAGAAGCTACACTCAGCAATGACATATGGTTTTAATTTTTTAAAAGCTGGAGAAAAATAAATAATACAGATTAGATTATAAGGAAAATTAAGAGCAGGGAACCATGAATGATTAATGAATGTGGGTCACTGGTGGGTGGAACCTGGAGGGCCCTGGCGTGGGAGGGGAAGGTCCTGGGGCTGGCCCATCCTGGGTGGCCTTGAGCCAGTCCATCTCTGCCCCTGAACCCCTGCTTCTTCATTCACAAAATGGTATCATGCTTGCCCTGCAGGGTGGGATGAGAGCCAGATATATATATATATGTTGTGCTATGCTAAGTCCCTTCAGTCATGTTCATCTCCCTGTGACCCCATGGACTGTAGCCCATCAGGCTCCTCTGTTCATGGAGTTTTCCAGGCAAGAATACTGGACTGGGTTGCCAGGCCCTCCTCCAGGGGATCTTCCTGACCCAGGGATTAAACCCGTGTTTCTTACATCTCCTGCATTGCCAGGGGGGTTCTTTACCACTAGTGCTACCTAGGAAGCCTATATAATTTTTTTTTTTTTTTTGGCTGAGCTGTGCCGCTTGTGAATACTAATTCTCTGACCAGGGATCGAACCCATGTTCCCTACAGTGGAAGTGTGGAACCTTAACCGCTGGACCACCAGCTAATTCCCAAGAGCCAAATTAAAGAAGACACGCAAACACCCCAACGCAGAGCAGGACAACACTCAGTAAAGACCACAGGGCACTGCCAGTATGCCAACATCTACCCTGGGCCAGGGGCCATCCGGATGCCTCCCCACCATTCCCTCATTAACCCTAGTGGCAACCCATTGAGGCAGGAAGTACTCTCAAAAAGGGGAGGCAACTGTCCAGGATCCAACCAGGGGTGCAAGTGGGAAGAGACAGAACTTCCTGGTTGGTGTTTGCATGTGGGAGGTGGGGCTCCGGACCGCCGTGTGACCACTGAGGGCCTCGGCTGACTTTCTCTGTCACCCCATGTTTCTGCTCCTGACCCTGCAGGGAATCAGAGACAGGGCAGGGAGGGACCCACCTTACGGAGAATGAGGTGGGAGATGGATGCGTTGGCGTCAATGATGATGGTGGACACTTTGTCATCACGGATCTCCTTGAGCAGCGGCGTGGGGTCCCGGCTGTCATCCAGCATCCTCACAGACAGCGTCTCCTTGGAGATGAGGAAGCCACGCACCAGCTCCTCCAATCGCAGCAGGCCTGAGGGAGGGAAGGGGCCCTGGGTTAGAGCCCCTCCATGCGCCCAGATGGGAGCGGCTGATCCCTCCTCCCTGGCACAGGGTAGCTAGGGAGGGGACGCAAGGCAGCTGTCCAGAGTGCAGCTGGCTCTCTTGGGGCGCTGGGCCAGGACCTCCCCTGACCTCCACATGCCCGTCTCCTGCCACCTTTCTGCCCCCAAGGGGCTGTGTCGCAGGCACGCACACTTCACACGTGCGGAGCCGCAATCTGCTCTTCTCACCAAACTGCCAGTCTCTCGGGGTCAGCGCACAAACTCCAGCCAGCCAGGCGCTCAGGCCAAAACGTTTGATGGCAGCCTGGCTTCCTCTCCGTCTCACATCAGCGCCCAATCCACCCAGGCTCGAGTTTCAAAGCATACCCCGTGGCGCCGAGCCACCATCACCGCCCTGGCCCAGGCCGCTGCCATCTCCTGCCTGTTACAAAGGCCGCACCCGCCCCGCACCCCCGGGAGAGCCTGTTCCCAGGGCAGCAGCCAAACTGCTGTGAGCAGGTGTGTCCCCGTCTGTTCCAAACCCTCCGACGCCTTCTCATGTGTTCAGAGTGAAGGCCAAAGTCCTCACCGCCCCCAAGTCCCCACTCCATCTGCCCACACACCTCATCTCCCTGACCTCAGCTCCTCTCACTCTCAGCCATGCTGGCCTCCTCGTTCACACACATACACACATGCACGCACACACACAAACACACACCCGGTGGCCTCCGCGCTTGCTGTCCCCTCTGCCTGGAACGCTCTTCTCCAGATCCCCACTCAGCTCCCTCTCTTACCACCTTCAGATCTCTACTCAAATGTCACCTCCTCAACAAGGCCCAAGCCCACCAGCCCATTTCAAATACCACCCCCTGCCCCAGTTCTCCCAGTTCCTGTCATCTTCCTCTATTTGTCCACAGGAATTTATATACACACATACACACACACACACATATATATATACTTTTTTTTTTTGGCTGTGCTGTGCAACATCGGGTCCCAGTTCCCCAATCAGGGATCGAAACCACAGTCCCTGTATTGAAACTTGAGTCTTAGCCACTGGACCGCCAGGGAAGTTCCTGTCCACAGGACTCAACACTGTTGACTGGACTACGTCTTCTCTATGTTCACCGCCTGGCTCCTCTCATTAGCTCTGACAAGGGCAGGGACCACTGGCCTGGCTCACGCACAGCCTGATCCCTAAGACCAAGAAGAATGTCTGGACCACGGCAAATGTGCAGGAAATACCTTACGAAAGAGGACTTCTTCCTGGAGGTGACAGCGCGGTCCTCTCTCTCCAGCTGCACACTCACAGGCCCACCAGCCCCTTAGACATCCCCACTTGACTGTCTCAAGGACACCTCAAACCCACCGCGTGTCCTAGAACTGACCGCCCCTTCCTCCTCGGGCAGGACCTGGTCACCGTCCATGACCCCTCTGGCGTTCCCTCACAATGCTCCTCAGATCCATTCTGGCCCCTCCAGCCCCTGCCCTAACCAAGACCATCCCTCCCCACCTCTGGGCGCTCTCCTGCCACATCTCCTGTCACTCTCCAAGTCTGCTCTCTAGGCAGCCAAAGGGCCCAGAGAGCTCTTCCTGCGATACACTCCCCTGCCTGGCGTGGGTCCTTTCCCCACCCTCCATCACTGGGCTTCCCTGATGTCTCAGCGGGTAAAGAATCCACCTGCAATGCAAGAGGCACAGGAGACACATCTGGGTTCCATCCCTGGGTGGAAGAGATCCCCTGGAGGAGGAAGTGGCAACCCACCTCAGTATTCTTGCCTGGGAAATCCCATGGACAGAGGAGCCTGGCGGGCTACAGTCCATGGGGTCACAAAAGAGTCAGACACGACTGAGCAATTTAGCACATCATCTTCGGGATAAAACACAGGCCCGGAGCGACAGAGCCCCATCTCCGGGTCCTGCTTCATTACTTCCGCCCAGGAGGCATCTTTGAGCCTCTCTGGGCCTTGCCTCTGCCTTGCTTTCTAGTCAGTACCCATGCCTTCCCTCCTCTCCCACCTCAACTCATCCCCACCCCAGGTCCAGCATAGAGGTCGCTTTCTCTGGGAGGCGGACTCTGAGGCACTCAGACCAGGGTAGGATCACCGCCCGCTCAACTCCTGAGAGCTCGCGTCACTCTGAATCACAACCGCTCAACCACTGTGCGGCCCAGTCACCCCTGAGCTCCGGGAAGTCAGGGACGGAGCCTAGCACTACTCCCCGAGGAAATGCTGGGACCCACAGGGGCCCTGCTCTGAGCCATGCCTAGTGATTATCTGCACGTTAGATGGTCTCTTTGGGGGTGGGGGAGTGAGAAGCTCTATGGAACCAGAGATCGGGTTCCTAAAGGGAAAGGGATGTGGGGACAAGAAGAGACTGTGTCTGACTCCCCCAGACCTTACAACCAGGGGGCGCCAATGACTGTGAGAGACTAGATCTCTTGGGAAGAGGAGTTTAGGGAAACAGAAAACAAAGCCTCCCGTCCTCCTCGCTCGTGGGAATTCCCTGGCAGTCCGCATTCTCACCACCAAGGGCCCAGGTTTGACCCTGGTCGGGGAACTAAGATCCCTCAAAGCTCAAGGCGTGGCCCACAAAATCAAAAAAGTGAAAATGAAATTAAAAAACCGTTCTCCCTCACACTCGGCCTTGGCGCAGATGAGGCTGGCCGAGGGGTAGTTGAAGGACTTGAGGATCCGGGAGACGGCCAGGCTGACGTCCTCGTTACTGGGGTACAAGCTGACGGACGCGAAGCGGAGGTACTGAAGGCGGGGCGTCTCCTCGGGACCCACCTTGATGTGGGGGATCTAAAGAGAAAAGAGCCTGTGCTTCCATCCTGTCCCTCTCCCCGGCCCTCAGCCTCCAGGGACCCGCCTCCCACCCCAGGCTTGCCTCTCACCTCCTTCTCTCCACAGATATGGCTCACGGTGGAGGCAGACGCGGGGCTGGAGGAGGGTCCCAGGACAGACACAACCCCCTTGGGCAGGATCTGACACACTGTGAGGGGCGGGAGAAGATCGCAGATTCAGGCGCCTGCTTCCTCCTCTCTGTCCCCACCCTTGGGGACCCTTCCCTGGCCCAAGAGAGAACCCCACACTCCACATGGGGCTGCCTGATCCTCCTCCCCGTGCCAGGCGCCCGCAGGCCCGACCCCTGACCTGGCCCATCGCAGGGGAAAAACAGAGGGGCCACGAGACAGAGGGAGACACGGAGACATGGCAACAGAGGGCCAGGTCAGAGCAAGAGAGAAACAAAGAGGGGATGAGGAGACCCCACGGACCTCCTTCTGGCTGCAAATCCAGTGTCTGGTTTCTCAGCCTTTGTCTTTCTCAACCTTTTTAACCACACAAAACCTAGGGTACAGGGCTCCCCAGGCGACTCAGTGGTAAAAGAATCCACCTGCAATGCAGGAGACACGTCTGTGTTCCATCCCCGGGTGGGGAAGATCCCCTGGAGGAGGAAATGGTAACCTGCTCTAGTGTTCTTGCCTGGAGGATCCCATGGACAGAGGACGCTGGTGGGCTGCAGCGCATGGGGGCGACAGCCAAGGTTCCCTCTATGCTCTACACTCCAACACCATTCCTCTGTTGCATTTACTGGCTCTCTTTCTTCCCTTTTCTTTCTCCTTATACACGTGTGCGTCTCTAGGCTGGGAGGCAGGCAGAGTCTTCTTTTCACCTGCCCAGTGCCCATCCCCATGGCAGAACTTGAACTTTCCCTCAGGGAACCACGTGGTTCCCAGAACTGATTGATTCCTGACCCAGGATCAAAGAACCACACCGTCCTGGCCACAGGGATCGGTTCAGAGATGGGGACGGGCTCAAACTAGGCCATTGAGAGCCTTCCCCAGGTCCCCTGCTAAAATTATCCCTGGCTTTGCTAAACTGGAGAGATGTAAAGTTTTGACCAGTTGTGGCCATCCTGACACCAGCTGGGGAGGGCATTCCCGAAAACAAAACCAACTGAGAGGAAAGTAGGGCCCAGAGACGAAGACACAGAGCTCCCTGGAACATCACTTGAGTATCTGTGTTAAGCCATGCCAGAAACAATCCAGGGATATCATTCGAGTACCTGGATCCAAGCAAGCCCCAAATTAATCTTTAGGTTATTTTGCTGTTGTTCAGGCACCAAGTCGTGTCTGACTCTTTGCAACCCCATGGACTGCACCATGCCAGGCTCCCTTGTCCTCCACTATCTCCTGGAGGTTTGCTCAGATTCATGTCCAATGAGTCAGTGATGCTATCTGACCATCTCATCCTCTGCTGCCCCCTTCTTCTTTTGCCTTCATGACCTGGTAAGTTGTTTTTCTTAAGTCAGCCTGAGTTGGGTTTCTGCCACCCAACAAAGAGCGTTGTAACTAAACATCTCGTTTTCCTCCAAATGTACTCCCTGCACGCCTTCCGTGTTGGTGAGGCAGGCTGGGTCACCATTCACCACATCCCTGGACATGATCCTCAGCTTTGATCTCTCGCCTAATGGTCAAGTCACCAAGTCCTATCTCTTTTTTGTCCTCAGATTTTCTCACATCTTCCTCCCTCTCTTCAACTCCTCCTTCCCTGTCCTATCTCAGGGCTGTCAACTCAGGCACTCATTGGCTCCTCATCAGCCACCCAAATCTAGCCTCTAGGTTCTACTTTCACCAGCTCCCTGCTCCAAACCCATCAATGACTCCCTGCTGCCTGCAGGTGAAGATGGCATCTTTCAGCCTCCTCGAACTGACCTGTCAACCTGCCCAGCCTCACCTCCCATCACCCAGCTATACTCTAGTCTCTCACGATCCCTGCAAAGAGGTCCTGAGCCCAGGTAGTCAGGCTGAGTGCAACCCCAGTTCCTTGGCTCCAAACACTCAGTCGTCCCCTCTGCCCCAGCTCCAGACTACACGTACATGCCTGGAACACCATCTGCCTCCACACCCTCCAATCCAGTCTCTCAATTTGTGTTCTGTGCTACTCCAGCCAAAAAAGTCCAGGAATCACTGGACCCCATTGGCCTCTCAAAGATCTGAAACAAACGTAAACAAAATAAAGGTTCTGAAAAGGTCTGCAAGGAAGAAATCTAAAACTCGTTTGAAGGCCGCATCTCCCACAAGTCTGTGTACCTAGCACGTCTGTTCAAGGGACATTCGCTCAGTTTGTGAGCATTCAATAGACTCATGCACCCCTACTAGAGGGCTGGTTGTGTTTCACAAGCTGGATCTTGAGCAATGCCTCTCCTTCTAGATCCTGCTCATGTTTCAGAGCTCAGCTTCAGGTTAGTCTTCTCCAGAACACCTTTGCTGTCCCTGCCCCTGAGGCCCCCAGCCCCACTGTCTACGCCTCTCGTTACTTAGCTCTGGGGGCTAAGCATCCCCAGCCAGTCATGAAGCTTGTCTTTCAAACGAGGCCCTCGGGGCCTCCAGGGCAGCAGGCTGAGGGAGGGATGGAGGCGGCAGCCCGGCCTGCCTCACCCCCACCCCCCGTGGCCCTGCTCACTGGTGTCCGTGGTCTCGTACTGGCTGTCCCGCTGCAGCTCAAAGATGTCCACTTCCACGCGGGCCTTGGCTGGGACCTCGATGATCCCGTTGATCTGCTCCCGGGCCAGGGCCAGGGCCAGACGTTCGCCGCGGCCACACACGGTC
>SJXQ01011828.1:0-22665 GCA_006408695.1 Aepyceros melampus | reverse complement strand
CCTCTTCCAACAACACAAGAGAAGACTCTACACATGGACATCACCATATGGTCAATACTGAAATCAGATTGATTACATTCTTTGCAGCCAAAGATGAGAAGCTCTACACAGTCAACAAAAACAAGACCAGGAGCTGGCTGTGGCTCAGATCATGAACTCCTTATTGCAAAACTCAGACTTAAATTGAAGAAAGTAGGGAAAACCACTAGACCATTTAGGTATGATGTAAATCAAAACCCTCACAGCTATACAGTGGAAGGGACAAATAGATTCAAGTGATTAGATCCGAGAGAGTGCCTGAAGAACTATGATGGAGGTTTGTGACATTGTACAGGAGGCAGTGATCAAGACCATCCCCAAGAAAAAGAAATGCAAAAAGGCAAAATGGTTGTCTAAGGAGGCCTTACAAATAGCCAAGAAAAGAAGAGAAGCTAAAGGCAAAAAAGGGAAAGATATACTCATTTGAATGCAGAGTTCCAAAAAATAGAAAGGAGAGATAAGAAAGACTTCCTAAGTGATCAATGCAAAGAAATAGAGGAAAACAATAGAATGGGAAACACTAGAGATCTTTAGAGATACCAAGGGAACATTTCATGCAAAGATAGGCACAATAAAGGACAGAAATGGTATGGACCTAACAGAAGCAGAAGATATTAAGAAGAGGTGGCAAGAATACACAGAAGAACTATACAAAGAAGATCTTCATGACCCAGATAACCATGATGGTGTGATCACTCACCCAGAACCAGACATCCTGGAATGTGGAGTCAAATGGGCCTTAGGAAGCATCACTACAAACAAAGCTAGTGGAGGTGATGGAATTCCAGTTGAGCTATTTCAAATCCTAAAAGATGATGCTGTGAAAGAGCTTCACTCAACATACCAGCAAATCTGGAAAACTCAGCAGTGGTCACAGGACTGGAAAAGGTCAGTTTTCATTCCAATCCCAAAGAAAGGCAATGCCAAAGAATGTTCAAACTACTGCACAATTGTGCTCATCTCACATGGTAGTAAAGTGATGCTCAAAATTCTCCAAGCCAGGCTGCAACAGTACATGAACCATGAACATCCAGATGTTCAAGCTGGATTTAGAAAAGGCAGAGGAACCAGAGGTCAAATTGCCAACATCCATTAGATCATTAAAAAAGCAAGAGTTCCAGAAAAACACCTACTTTTGCTTTACTGACTATACCAAAGCCTTTGACTGTGTGAATCACAACAAACTGTGGAAAATTCTTCAAGAGATGGGAATACCAGACCACCTGATCTGCCTCCTGAGAAATCTATATGCAGGTCAAGGTGCAACAGTTAGAACTGGACATGGAACAACAGACTGGTTTCAAATAGGGAATGGAGTAGGTCAAAGTTGTATACTGTCACCCTGCTTATTTAAATTATATGTCGAGTTATCATGCGAAATGCCGGGCTGGATGAAGCACAAGCTGGAATCAAGATTGGCGGGAGAAATATCAATAACCTCAGATATGCAGATGACACCATCCTTATGGCAGAAAGTGAAGAAGAACTAAAGAGCCTCTTGATGAAAGTGAAAGAGAAGATGAAGAAGCTGGCTTAAAACTCAACATTCAAAAAACTAAGATCATGGCATCTGGTCTCATCACTTCATGGCAAACAGATGGGGAAACAACAGAAACAGTGACAGATTTTATATTTTTGGGCTCCAAAATCACTGCAGATGGTGACTGCAGCCATGAAAGTAAAAGACACTTGCTCCTTGGAAGAAAAGCTATGGCTGGCCTAGACAGCATATTAAAAAGCACTGACATTACTTTGCCGACAAACGTCCATCTAGTTAAGGCTATGGTTTTTCCAGGGGTCATGTATGGATGTGAGAGTTGGACTATAATGAAAATTGAGTGCCAAATTGATGCTTTTGAACTGCAGTGTTGGAGAAGATTCTTGAGAGTCCCTTGGACTACAAGGAGATCCAACCAGTCCATCCTAAAGGAAATTAGTCATGAATATTCATTGGAAGGACTGATGCTGAAGCTCCAATACTTTGGCCACCTGATGTGAAGAACTGGCTCATTGGAAAAGACCCTAATGCTGGGCAAGATTGAAGGCAGGAGGGGAAGGGGACAACAGAAGATGAGATTGGTTGGATGGCATCACTGACTTGAATGGACATGAGTTTGAGCACGTTTTTAGAGTTGGTGATGGACAGGAAAGCCTGGCAAACTGCAGTCCATGGGACAGGACTGAGTGACTGAACTGGCTGGTTAACAGCAATAGTAAACCCTGGATTGAGTGTCTCCATGGCTATCAGTATACACTCCTGTGTGCACAGGCATTGCTTATGGAACCACAGTTTCTAGCAAATCATAGAACAGTCTCAGCTTTTTATGAGCATGAAGGTAGGAAGTCCCTGAGATAGGATGATATCTTCTTGATGGAGAAAGTGCTTTCATAGCGTCTCCTGGGAAGGGCTGTTGTCTGAGTGTGGTGTGTTGCATTTCTGTCTAAAGGCCCCACAGAGGAGACCAGCCAGAGGAGCTCTTGGTCTTGAGCCTGGGCCAGAGGAGCAGCTGGGCTGTCAGTGAGCAGAACATTGTTCAGCAAGGGCTTTGGCAGGTGCCCAACATCCTCGGGTGGCTCCTGGCAGATGTGACAGGAGTGCAGAAAAGCCTCTTTTGAAAGCAGCAGTGAAATTCAGCAAGTGTCCTCCCAACACCACTAGCTCATTCTGTGCCATTTCCCGGAAAGTCAGGTAATGACAAAGGCTGATTCTGATTTGGAGGGATGACTTCCTTTGAAGAATGAATGCATGGAAATGTCTTGCTAATAAGATGGTAAATCTCCTTATAGCACTTCGTGTGAACTTCTGCTGGACCATCTTCTTTCTCAGCTGGGGTAGTGAAATGAGTAACAGCAGAACAGGCATAGTGAAGGCAGAAACTAGCAATGATCGACCCTATCACACATCACCCACGTCACATATATCATTAGAGTAGTTCTGTAAAGATGCATGAATGGGAGGAATCCTTTACATGGGTCATTTTTCAAAATGTCTACTTGCTGTAGAATTCATGCTTAGTTGCTTTCATAGAAGGTGGGCAGCTGCAGATTTATCAATTGCGCATAAACTAGGGTAGTCATAAAGTTGACTGATGCTACAGCTGAAGCTCCAATATTTTGGCCACCTGATGAGCAGGGCTGAGTCATTGGAAAAGACCCTGACGCTGGGAAGACTGAAGGCAAAAGGAGAAGGAGACAACAGAGGATGGATGAGATGCTTAGATAGTCCCACTGATTCTATGGGCCTGAGTTTGAGCAAACTCTGGAAGATAGTGAAGGACAGGGAAGCCTGGAGTGCTGCAGTCCATGGGGTTGCAAAGAGTTGGACAGGACTTATTGACTGAACAGCAATATAAGTTGACTGTCATTCTCTAAGCAAACCCTAGAGGGTGAGAGGTAGTGGGTGGTCGAGGAACAGGAAAAGTCCCTGGTGAACCTGGAAATTATTCCCGAGTGATCACCACCAGGTCCGCAGTCTGCCTCCTCCTTCTGGGAGTCATATCCTCAGCGTATTCATGTCAGAGACTTTGAGATGCCAGCTTACTGAGAAGCGAGAGTCGGGTATAAAAAGTCCTCAAACTCCCACCAAGAGGATCAGTGCAACAGTTTCTTAGCCGCTCTCCCCCTATACTGTGCAGGGTAGATGAACCTCACACACCTGAAGAACAGTCTGGAATCCAGGTGGCCCCTCATGCTCTGTGTTCCATATTGGTGGGCTCCAAACTCTGTTTACCATTAAAAACAAAATCTCCTCAGTGAATTCATATTTCTTTCAAAATCAGTTGTAGACATTATTTTAAATTATGTGTGCATGCTAAGTTGCTTTAGTCATGTCTGATTTTAAAAGTCCTCAAACTCCCACCAAGAGGATCAGTGCAACAGTTTCTTAGCCACTCTCCCCCTATACTGTGCAGGGTAGATGAACCTCACACACCTGAAGAACAGTCTGGAATCCAGGTGGCCCCTCATGCTCTGTGTTCCATATTGGTGGGCTCCAAACTCTGTTTACCATTAAAAACAAAATCTCCTCAGTGAATTCATATTTCTTTCAAAATCAGTTGTAGACATTATTTTAAATTATGTGTACATGCTAAGTTGCTTTAGTCATGTCTGATTTTTTGCAACCCTATGGACTATAGCTCCTCTGAACTCATGCTCCTCTGTCCATGGGATGCTCTAGGCAAAAATACTGGAGTGGGATGCCATGCCCTCCTCCAGGGATCTTCCTGACCCAGGAATGGAACCTGCATCTCATGTCTCCTGCATTGGCAGGTGGGTTCTTTACTGCCGAGCCACTGGGGAAGTTCATTTAAACTGATAAAACCTCTAAAAACAGAAATTAGAAAATAATGAGATACACAGTGCTGAAAAATAATTTAAAAATGTATAGATTTAGATTTGACTTCTTATAAGAAAAAAGTAAAGTAAGTAGCATAAACAAAACAATTTTTTTTCTATCATATACAATTCAGAAGAAGGCGACTCAGGTGTGATATGACATTTCCACAAAATTGTCAAGGAGCCAGATTAATTCCTCATCTCTTCTTTACTACCCCTAGGCTGTGGCTCTTGTTTTGAAGGTCCAAAATGGCTTCTAGAGCTCCAGCCATCATATCCATAACTCAGGATGCAGGGTGCATGAAAGAAGGATATCATGTCTACTTACTTTTTGAGTATAAAAAGGCTTTTCTTTGTGAAATACTAGTGATGGAAGTTGGTGAAATTTTTTAAAAGCTAAATTTCCTTAAAACGTTAATAATATTATATATCTGAACATCTTGTTATTTCTTAAGCTTTTGCTGATCATTTGCAAACTCTGAGAGTCTGATAGCCACTCAACTGGTTTCCCTCTTGTTTGGAAACACAGAAACTAGGAAATAAAACGATTTGCCCCTCAAACACACCCATTTAATTGGAGAAAGAATCCTCAATTGATTCTTGGATTCAAATTTCATCCCTTTTTTTTTTTTCTTTTCTTCAGAAAATCATAGGTTCATCACTACACAATATGCTGGTAATTCCAGATTTTTGAGGGTGATTTCATCATTGGATGGATTCAAATTTCAGATTGGCTAAATGGGTGAGCCTTTCTTCCCCAAGAATAGCTTTATAGAGACATGTATAGTTGACAGTGTTTTCCAGAGAAGTTTCAAGAACACATTTACTGGGGCTTCCCTTGTGGCCCAATGGTAAAGAATCTGCCTGCCAATGCAAGGTCACTGGTTTGACCCCTGGTCTGGGAAGATCTCATATGCTGTGGAGCAGCTAAGTGCATGCGCCACAGCTACTGAAGCCTGTGCAGCCTAGAGCCCACGCTCTGCAACAAGAGGAGCCACTGCAACAAGGAGCCTGTGCACCAAAATGAAGAGTAGCCCCTGCTTGTCACAACTAGAGAAAAGCCTGTGCAGCATCCAAGACCCAGCACAGCGCCCGCCCCCCCCCCCCCAAAAAAAAGAGAACACATTTACTTAACTCTCCATGAAGCACTTGCAGGCAAAGGGCTACCTGGGAAGGCATTTGAGGGTGGCCACACTATTCAGGCTGGAGCAGGCAATGGCAACCCACTCTAGTACTCTTGCCTGAAGAATTCCATGGATAGAGGAGCCTGGTGGGCTGCAGTCCACGGGGTTGCTAAGAGTCGGACACGACTGAGCGACTTCACTTTCACTTTTCACTTTCCTGCATTGGAGAAGGAAATGGCAACCCACTCCAGTGTTCTTGCCTGGAGAATCCCAGGGACGGGGAGCCTGGTGGGCTGCGGACAGGACTGAAGCGACTTAGCAGCAGCAGCAGCACACTACTCAGGCACTGGGTGAGGCAACCTCTTCACTTTGGACTCTGGGACCGCTGGGTGACTTCCTGAGATTTGCTGAGCTCTGTCCTCTATGAATGTGCTTTGTTGACGCAGGTGTTGTAAGCTCCTGTAGGCTGTGGTGTGTATCCATCTGAGGGGGTTTTCCTGCATTAGGGAAAGGTGAGCCAGAAATCGATGCCGATCAGACAACATGGGAAATCAGCCGTGAGAGAATAGGCAGGATGCTACAGAGCGGGTGGGCAAAGCTCTCCTAATCACTGGCAGGGAAGATTAAAACTCAGGAAAGAGAAGCCTTGAGGTTGCCGAGCTTTCTAACAGGAAGGCTGTCACGCATTACTGTGGTGGCCACAGCTGTCCCTGGCATGTGACAACTGTGACGACAGCCCCACAGAGGCCTGGGTGGGCTGGCAGCTGCTGCTGGCAGGAAGCGGCGGGTGGGAAGGCCGAGCAGCAGACTGCTCGACTGATGAGAGGCAGGGAGTGGGGGACAGTGTCTCTCTCCTGGAGGAACCTGAAATAGGTGTAGATACGGAATTTCTTAAAAAAAAAAAAAAGATATATATATATATATTTTTTAAATGGAGGATAATTGCTTTACAAAGTTGTGTTGGTTTCTGTCGTACAACAATGTGAATCAGCCATAAGTATACATATGTCCCCTCCCTCTTGAACCTCCCTCCCACCTCCCACCCCTCTAGGTTGTCACAGAGCATCGGTCTGAGCTCCCTGTATCATACAGCAAATCCCCACTGTCTGTCTATTTTACATACGTTTCAGTGCTCCTCTCAGAATTGGCCCCTCCCTCTCCTTCCCCCACTGTGTTCACAAGTCTCTTTTCTATGTCTGCGTCCCTATTCCTGCCTTGCTAATAAGTTCCTCAATATCACTTTTCTAGATTCCATTATATACGTGTGTGTTAATATACAATATTTGTTTTTCTCTTTCTGACTTGTTCACTCTGTATAATAGGCTCCAGGTTCATCCACCTCAAATACATTCCCTTTTATGGCTGAGTAACTGAATGTCTAATGGAGAACAAAGTCTATTCAAGGAAGAGAGCGGCCAGAGGAAGAGCATACCTCAATGAAGAATTTACTTGTGAATAAATCTCTGAGAGATCCTGTTAGTTCTTCCTACATTTCATGCGGGAAACCAAGGCAAGAACAGGTTAAAAACATTAAGGTCCTACTGTATGGCACACGGAACTCTGCTTGATGTTGTGTGGCAGCCTGGATGGGAGGGGAGTCTGGGGGAGAATGGATACACGTATATGTATAGCTGAATCTCTTTGCTCTTTACCTGAAACTATCACAACATTGCTAATCCTCTATACCCAAACAAAAAATAAGATTTTTTTTAAAGAACAGGTTAAAAAGACACTGGATGATGGATCTTCATGCAGCATAACATTGGGCAGCCTCTCTGAATGCTCTAGCCATTTGACACACAAACCCACTTCAGAAATGCCAGCTCTCCAGTGGACACTGATCACTGGAAGATGAAGATGTGCCACAGCGAGGGGTCAGGATGGCGCATCTAGAATGATCGCCCACACTTCCCATGTGCTATCTCACTATTAGAGCTTTTAGACAATGTCCATTGCAAAAGGAAGGTTATTTATATTCTATATTTAGCCTAAAACTATGATAACATCCTTTGGCATGGTCTTTATCTGATGGTGTTTGAAACCGAACCAACTTCCTGCTTCCAGGCATTAACAAATGAGGGACTTCATGCTGTCTAATGTTATTTCCTGACTTGAAGATAGATTTTTTTTTCTCCAATTCATTCAAGTTTTGTTTTTTTTTTAAAGAAAAGATCTCCTTTAGACATTAAAAATTCCCAGAATTGTTTAAGCTTTGTTATTGTTCTCAATGAGAATATTTCCTATTTCACTCCAGCTATGTCAGTTGATTAATTCTTGTGACTATCCTTCACTGCCATGCTCAGATAATTTGCAGGAGATTGGAGAATAAATCCACTAGCCTGTCGAGTATCCGAATCCCAATTTAGAACATTCATTCTAATAAGTCTCTGGCCAGAAGACCCAATGAAGAACAAGGATGATATCTACCTTCAAAGAGCTTACAATTTAAAGGAGTAATGCAAAGGGACGTTATTTATACAGGAAATTGTCATGTCCCAACTTATCTCTGGGCTTCCCTAGTGACCCAGTGGTAAAGAATCTGCCTCCAATGCAGGAGACATGAGTTTGATCCCTCGGTTGGAAGGATCCCTTGGAGAAGGAAATGGTAACCCACTCCAGTATTTTTGCCTGGGAAATCCTATGGACAGAGGAGCCTGGTAGGCTACAGTCCATGGGGTCACAAAAGAGTCAGACATGACTGAACAACTAAACAACTTTAGCTCCACTGACTTTTCCTCTGGGAGTGAAACTAAGGGAAGGGTCGGGTGGGGGAAATTATGCATGAAAATGCCTCAGTCTGAAGACTTATTACCTAAATATAAATCTCACTATATGAAAGGAGAGTGATTGTTTGTTCTGAGGCATCAAAAAACTGTCATTTTTGTTTAGCGAGAGGCAGTGTGTTGTCATGGTTAGGAAAGCAGACTATTCTGCCAGGCTGCCAGGTTCAAACCCATTCTCTGCCACTCACTGTGCTTGTGATTTGGGGCAAGTTCTAAAGTTTCTGTGCCTCAGTTATCTAGTCTGAAAATGGGT
The DNA here is from genome assembly GCA_006408695.1 of Aepyceros melampus. Classification (NCBI taxonomy): domain Eukaryota; kingdom Metazoa; phylum Chordata; class Mammalia; order Artiodactyla; family Bovidae; genus Aepyceros; species Aepyceros melampus. The sequence continues at coordinate 14,131 of SJXQ01011828.1, read as the reverse complement.
GTGATAATTGGGTTGTTCCAAAGGTGAAACACATTTAACAAGTTTAAATTGTTTAGAACAGTGTCTCACTGATAGTAAGTGCCCAGTAAATATTAGCAACTATTAGCCAACTTCTAAAAGATTCCCATATTTTGACATTCACTGTTTTGGCAAAAGAGCTATATGATTTTTCCTCTCTGACATCCTAGTTTTTTGCTATAAAATTTACTCTGGTGGCTCAGATGGTAAAGAATTGCTCCACTGACTTTTCCTCTGGGAGTGAAACTAAGGGAAGGGTCGGGTGGGGGAAATTATGCATGAAAATGCCTCAGTCTGAAGACTTATTACCTAAATATAAATCTCACTATATGAAAGGAGAGTGATTGTTTGTTCTGAGGCATCAAAAAACTGTCATTTTTGTTTAGCGAGAGGCAGTGTGTTGTCATGTTTAGGAAAGCAGACTATTCTGCCAGGCTGCCAGGTTCAAACCCGTTCCCTTGGTTGGAAGGATCCCTTGGAGAAGGAAATGGCAACCCACTCCAGTATTCTTGGCCGGGGAATCCCATGGACAGAGGAGACTGGCGGGTCCATGGAGTAAACAGTCAGATACGACTGAAGTGACTAACACTACACCTATAGTATTCAGTACTCATTGTCTATGTCAGTGCAATCTGTAGATACGTGTAGTTTCAGCAGAACAGAACCGCTGCTGCCTATCTTGATGGGGCCAGGATCCCGGGCTATCGCTTTAGATTGCATCGGCATAGTGATATCCCTCCATCTCTGCTCTAATGAAGATTTTGGTAGTATTTATGAAGAAAAATTTTCCAAAAATTTAAATTAAAAAATATTGCTAGAACAATTATCTCAGCATTATTTGCTCTCAGTTATTCTTTCTGTAGGACATTGTATACATATCTCAATACCCAGAACTGAAATCCATGGCAAACATTGCTGGGAAATAGCTACAGTGGAAATGATATATAAAGCAGAGGGAAACTAAAGGTGTCACTTGTTTACTCATAAGCAGTAGGATCCTTGGTGCTGAGCTTTCTCAGAACATTTAGAGTAGACACATTCTGGGTTGCTGCCCAGCTCACAGGGGTCCCTTCCCTTCCCTCTGTGTTTAGAGGTGCTTTGTAGGCACTGTGCTTATCCTACACTCGTATGTGACCCCACTTCCTTGTCTACACTGGGCATCAAGAGAGGCTCCTGACCTACTGTGGACATGAGTCAGGATCTCATCCATAGAGATTTAGAACTGGCTCCATGGGACTTCCCTGGTGGTCCAGGGGTTAAACATCTGCCTTACAATGCAGGGGATTCAGGTTCACTCCATGACCAGGCATTAATTAAGATCCCATATGCCATGGAGCAGCTAAGTCCCTGGACCACAACTAGAGATCCCGCTGCTGCAACTAAGACCCGCTGCAGGACCCCACTCCCACCCCATGGGAAAAAAAAATACATATATATATATATATATATATATATATAAAAGAACTGGCTCCATGAGGGTCAGGCTTTCCGTGTGGCTGACTTATGAACATGGAGACTCGGGCGGAATAGAAGTAGATGTGCAGGAAAAAGAAGGGAAGAGAGAAATTGCCAGGGTCCTGCTGGTTTTCCAGAAGCTGGCTCTCATCTCTGCAGAGGACCCGATTCATTATGCCTTTGAATTCTGTGAAACGCCCACTGTATCCTCACGAAATTATTTTTGACTTAGAGTATATTGGTTTTGGTTAGTTGTAGTTACAGAGTCCACACTAATACGGCATTGTGTGGGGATGATAAAGCTGTCATGAAATTAAGGAAGATTCCTGCAATATCTGTGCCAGAGATTTGGAATCAGTGGGTTTGTAAGTGAGAGTTCAGTTGAAGAAGCAGAACTTCCATCAGTGCTGTGAAATAAGGAATATATTATAGAAATTAGACCTCACACCATTGTGAGAGTGGCTGGAGAAGCTGTTAACCAGCTCTGGCGTGGGTAAAGGAGTTGCAGTGTGCAGGAAACTTGGAAAGTGTGCAAGTCTGACTGTCAGAACAGGGCTGTGGAGGGGTTGATAGAGAAGTCTGTGTGTGTGTGTGTGTGTGTGTGTGTGTGTGTGTGTGTGCGCGCGCGCATGCTCAGTCGTGTCCGATTCTTTGTGACCCAGTGGACTGTAGCCTGCCAGGCTCCTCTGTCCATACGATTTCCCAGGCAAGAATACTGGAGTGGGTTGCCATTTCCTCCTCCAGGGAACCTTTCCGACACAGGGTGTCTTCCTGTCTCCTGCGTCTCCTGCATTGGCAGGCAGATTTTTTACCACTGAGCTACAGGAGGTCTATGGGAAGTCAATGCCTCTTTATGCCTGTGAGCGCACAGAGAAGCTTTCGGGGATGTGTGAGCCTGGATGTTGTCAGTTGGGATGAGAAAGGACAAGCCAGAACCACCAGCACCTCTGCGTCTGTCTCCACTGCCTCTCACCAGCAGTGGCCTTTCATGTGAGATGACTGTTGCTTCGTTGCCTCCTCCCAGACAGCACACTTTTGGCCAGGGTAAGCAGTAACTATCCAGGGAAGGGCATTCTGCAGAGCAGAGTTCCTGGAATAATCAAGCTGATGACAGAATAGTCCTGTGTACAAATCTTTCATTGGCTAGGGATATACAGTTCTACAAAGTAGCTAAGATATAAGCTTAGGAAAAAAAAATTCTAAGTGATTATTGTGAACAAACATGTTTGAGACCCACAGCTTTATGGCCCAACCATCTGCTCAGCCTCGTCAACCAAGTTAAAAACCAGAGTCACCTTAGCTGCCTTCCTCTCAACTTCCCTTAGTATCCAGTCACCAAGTTTTATATAATTTTGCTTCCTAAAGTATCTCCTGAACAGGGCCCCCTCCTCTGCATGCTCATTATAAAAGCTCATGGAATCCTACCTGGACTGTTGTCTCTTCATAACGGGCCTTTCTGCACCTTCCACAGGTCCATCCTACTACCATTACATAGAGGTCTGAACCCTGACTGCGCTTCAGAATCATCTCTGGGACTTTAAAACACCCAATGCTTACACTCAACCCTAGGCCATCCATCAGACCCTCTCATGACAACCTCCTGTGATACATACCACCATTAGTTCTGTTTAGCAGAGGAGCACATTGAAGATTCGCAAAGTTAAATAACTCCCCAGGGTTCACAGCTCTAAAGAACTGGCGTTAGATATGCGCACAGTTATCTGAAGGCAGAGCCTGTGCTCCTAACCACAGGTGAGATGCCTTCCAAACCGCAGTGCTGGGCAGATTAGTGGGATGGTAGGGCCAGCAGGTGAGGTGGGAAACACAGATGAGCGTGTACAGCTGAGGGGGAGTTGAGAACAGCTTTGAACTTCATTGGTTTGAATGGTTTCTTAGACAACCAAGTGGTGATATTCCGGCAGCAGTTGAAAATGCAATGAGGGGTGTTGGGATGGGGAGGGTGGATGGACACAAAGGACAGTGCTGACCTAGAAGGGACAGGATTCAGACAGCGCAAAGGAGGCGGTGCAGGAGTCTGCAGCATGGTCTCCCGGGTTTCCATCCTGAGGGGAGGGGCCGAGCGGAGAGGGCTCTCCCTTCAGAACAAAGCTGATGCTGGGAAAGCAGCAGTTTGGGGAATGGGCAGGAGAGGGCAGTGAGAGTCCTTTTGGAGATACTTCACTTGAGATACCAGCAGAGCCTCTAGGTTGGAAATACGAACTGAGTTTGGGAGAGAGGTTGCTGTCAAAGATACCTGCTGAAATTATATCAGAGTAGTCGAAACCTTGAAAGTAGATGAGATAGTCAGATGCAGAGTGAAGGATGCTCAAGAAGAAAGAAAGGCTGAGGATGCAATTCTGGGGAAGACGAAGGAATGAGTGGGGAGAAGGGAGAAGCCAAAGGAGGCCATCCAGGGGAGGAGCAGGCAGGGGAGGAGCAGGCAGGGGAGGAGCACAGGGGTGAAGGGATGGAGAGATACAGATGGAAAGATAATAGAAGAGAGGTTTATTTTAAGGAACTGGTGCATGCATTTGTTGGGGCTGGCGATTATGAAATCTGTCGGGCAGGCCACAGCCTGGAGGCAGGATTTGAGGCTTTAGTCTTGAGGGGGAGTTTTTCTCCTGCTGAAAGCCTCACCTTTTATCCTTAAGGACTTCAACTGATTGTATGAGGCATGCCCACATTATCAAGGGGCCTCCCCTTTGGTGATCTGGTGGCTCAGAGGTTAAAGCATCTGCCTCTAATGAGGGAGACCTGGGTTCGATCCCTGGGTCGGGAAGATCCCCTGGAGAAGGAAATGGCAAGCCACTCCAGTATCCTTGCCTGGAAAATCTCATGGACAGAGAAGCCTAGTGGGGTCCATGGGGTCGCAAAGAGCCGGGCACGACTGAGTGACTAACGCTTACTTACTTACACCTACTCCTTTACTTAAAGTCAACTGACTGTAGAGATAACCACAATTACAAAACTACATCTACAGAACACCTGGACTAGAGTTTGATTAAACAGCTGGGTCCCCTCGCCTGGCCCAGCTGACATATAAGACCTACATCACAGTTCACTCCTGTTGACTTGGCATCCATACACATCTCCTTAAGCTGTTCTTTTTTTTTTTTTTAATTATTCACTTTGTTTTTTAGCTGTGGTAGGTCTTCATTGTGGTGTGCAGGCTTCTCATTGCGGTGGATTCTGTCTTTGTGGAGAATAGGCTCTGGGCTAATGGCCTTCAGTAATTGCAGCTCATGGGCTCAGGAGCTGTGGTACATGGGCTTAGTTGCTCCAAGGCATGTGGGGTCATCCTGGACCAAGATCAAACAAGGTCCCTTTGCACTGCAACCACCAGACCACCAGGGAAGTCATCCTTAAGCCGCTCTTAGTCTCCAAGTGAAGACAAAGCAAGTACTTCCACTCAACATGATACAACTTCCCCAAGTGTAACTGTAAACGCACTAACCTCCCCAGAAGAAGATGGATAGCCCTTGGGTGATGTTTACTCTTTCTCTTCATGCCTAGGACCTAAATACTGTGTTGTAAATTTAATTGTTATTAATACATCCTATGTTATATAAGTGGATAAGGAAGAGAAGAAAACAAAGGTAAATTATAAAATAATACATCAAATATCTTTGTTTCTTTCCCTTTCTTATCCATGTATATACATAGTCATAACAAAATAAGGACGAGATATTCATAACAAAGTTTTTAGTTATATTAACTGGTTGGAGCTGCTATTTCTAACTACCTTCATCAATTGATCATTCTCTTTACCTTTTGGAAGCACCTCAGCTGGTCCTGGTTGTTTACCTGCTGGGGTGACCCGAACCTTCACTCCTAAATGGTCTGGGCCATTAGCAGTCCTCCCTGAACTAGGTTGTTATAGTTTTCCATGGACTTTAGTCAGAGGGCATGGAAACACTAAGAGGTTCCCTGAGGGGTCTCCTACATTCCAGGGGTATATGTTTCCTTACCTCCACTGTGGAAAGGCAGTCCAATGTCCTCTTGGTGTCAGAATCAGTCATGCCAGCCAACACCATAACTCCCTTCTTTGACTGTTGATTCAGAGACACAAGCCACCCAAAGTAGCCAGGTGGCAATCTTAACTTCCAGTTAAATGCAATCATTGTTGTGTCTCTTCATGAAAACATTCCTCCCTTTGGAAGTAACACCACTAGGTCAGCTGAGCATAAGGTTGTGGGAACAGAAGGGAAACGTTGTGCTAGGGGATCACTAGGGCTAATGGTGAGAGATGCCACTCCCATTTCCATCCCTTGATTCTTGGACCCATGAATCTGGTCTTGGGAGAAACAGCATCATATACTGGATACTGATTCAGAGCCTCCACAGAGAGTTTCCTGGAGAACCTTGCCCAACTCTGCAAGATACTGCTATCTAGCTGATGCTGTAACAGAGTCTTCGAAAGGCTGTTCCATTTCTCTATCCAGCTAGCTGCTTCAGGATGATGGGGAGCATGGTAAGACCAGTGAATTCTGTGAGTGTGAGTCCACTGCCATGTTCCAGTTGTTGCAAAGTGAGTTCCTTGATCAGAAGCAATGGTAGTGGATAAGGCAAGCTATGAGTCTATGGATGGTAGTTTTGGCAGAAACATTGTGTGCAGGAAAAGAAACTCAGTGTACTCAGTGTGGTTATCAATTCCAGTAAGAACAGAATGCTGTCCCTGCCATGATGGAAGTCGTTCAGCATAATCAACCTGTCACCAAATAGCAAACTGGCTGATCACAAAAAAAAAAAAAAAAACACCTAAGATCATGGCATCTGGTCCCATCACTTCGTGGCAAATAGATGGGAAAACAATGGAAACAGTGACAGACTTTATTTTCTTGGGCTCCAAAATTACTGCAGATGGTGACGGCAGCCATGAAATTAAAAGATGCTTGCTCCTTGGAAGAAAAGCTATGACCAACCTAGACAGCATATTATAAAGCAGAGACATCACTTTGCCGACAAAGGTCCATCTCGTCAAAGCTATAATTTTTCCAGTAGTCATGTATGGGTGTGAGAGTTGGACATAAAGAAAGCTGAGCACTGAAGAATGGATGCTTTTGAGTTGTGGTGTTGGAGAAGACTCTTGAGAGTCCCTTGGACTGCAAGGAGATCCAATCAGTCAATCTTAAAGGAAATCAGTCCTGAATATTCATTGGAAGGACTGATGCTGAAGCTGAAATTCCAATACTTTGGCCACCTGATGGAAAGAACTGACTCCTTAGAAAAGACCCTGATGCTGGGAAAGACTGAAGACAGGAGGAGAAGGGGACGACTGAGGATAAGATGGTTGGATAGCATCACCGACTCAATGGACATGAGTTTGAGCAAATTCCAGAAGATGGTGATGGACAAGGAAGCCTGGCATGCTGTAGTCCATGAGGTCACAAAGAGTCAGACATGACTGACAGACTGAACTGAACTGATCACTTTGGGGAATGCTGCCATATTGTTGGTCTTGCTACTGGCAGATTGGACCCTCATTGGTGGCATGGTCAGGCTGGCCTTGGTGAGTGGAGGTCTGTAATGCTGAGCCTCTGGATAACTTCCAGCCCTGCCACCATGACTGATTTGTTCATCAGCCTATTGGGCAATGTCAAGTGTAGCTGGAGAAGGAGGCTGACTGTTCCCAAAGAACAGTGTCCTAGCCACTTAAAGATTACAAGCCTCCTCTGCTGAGATCAGACCATTCACCTGGGACACAGTATCTTGGAGTTTTTTGGCTGTTCAGAGAGGTCTATCCAGCTACTTCTTCCTCAGATCACCTTGTCATCAGTTTTCCAGTCAGTTCAGTTCAGTTCAGTCCTTCAGTCGTGTCCGACTCTTTGTGACCCTATGAATTGCAGCACGCCAGGGCTCCCTGTCCATCATCAACTCTCAGAGTTCACTCAGACTCACATCCATCGAGTCGGTGATGTCATCCAGCCATCTCATCCCCTGTCGTCCCCTTCTCCTCCTGCCCCAAATCTCTCCCAGCATCAGAGTCTTTTCCAATGAGTCAACTCTTCGCATGAGTTGGACAAAGTACTGGAGTTTCAGCTTTAGCATTTGATTTTGTAAAAGCTCTTGATTTTATAATTTGACATCATTTGTGTTTTTGAAAACTCTGAACCATTAGCTTTTGAAATATTGTTTCTTTCTCATTGTCTCTCTCTTGTTTTTGAAGACACAGAATACCAGTATGTTATATAATGAATTGTTTGCTTCATCTCTCTCACTTTTCTCTAATGTTTAAACTTTTTAAGTCTTTCCATGATTGCTTTGCATATTTATTTATCTATTTTTCAGTTTTCAGATTATCTTTTCTGTTGTGTCTAATCTGTGTTAAACCCATGTATTAAGTTATTAAATTTACCTATAAATTTCTCAAATCTAAAATTTTTGTTAAATATTAAAATAGTTTCTATTTGACTGTGGGAATTCTCAAACTTTTCCTATACTGTATTTTAGAATCTACATTCAATAACTCTATCTTCTGCTTATTCTCCCTCCTGATATCAATTAAATCTTGTCTCTTTGTATAGCCATTTATTTTGGATAGTGTGCTGACTGCCTTACAGAGGTGAATGGAAGTTTGGGGTATTGCTATCTTTTCAAGGATATATTACATGATTGGGTTACTTGCAAACCATGATCACTTTTATCCCATCAGGATTTAAAATATTTTAAAGCTAAGCATCAGTCCTTCTGATGTATTACTTGTGGACTGACACAAATCTGCCTTTTTAACTCTCAAATCCTTTACTGTATGAAAAAGTGAATGTATTAGTCGCTCAGTCATGTCTGACTCCTTGAGACCCCATAGACTACAGCCCACCAGGTTCCTGTGTCCATTGAATTTTCCAGGCAATAATACTGGAGTGGGTAGCCATTCCCTTCTCCAGGGGATTTTCTCAACCCAGGGATCATAACACAGGTCTCCTGCATTGAAGGCAGATTCTTTACCATGTAGGCCACCAGGAAAACTCAAGTACTCATGAATTATGTTCTTGGCTGCACAGTTTCACACCTCTCTACTTTGGCATCTACCATGCCATTTACCTGAAATATCATCCCCCACTTTTAGAAACATCATACTCAATTTTTACAATTTCAGATTAAATGCCACCTACTCTGTAATACCTTACCTCTCACCATGGCCTGAGCAAATAACTTAGTTCTCTAGGTTCTCATGGCTTTTTTAGCAAAATTGCTTGACTCATACTTTCACATTCTATTATTAGGTATCTATACCTTTATAATATGAACTGTTTGAAGAAAGAACTGGGTCAAAGTTCTAACTGTAATAGAGGACCAAAACCTCAAAATCTTTATGTCCCCAATGTGCAACACATTACCTGAAATATAGTAGCTTGCCTAACAATGGTGGCTGAATTGTGGTCCTGTGGTTTCATTGCTGTATTCTTTAGTACATTTTACACCTTGAAGCATTCTCTGGAAATATGCTTCTGTGATCTCTGACCAAATCTAACTGGAACACCTCTGTATTAAAGGACTGTGAATCTCTAGGCAGTGATTTCAGCATGCTTCCACTCTTATGCCAAATCTAAACCATATGCTGTCAAAAGCATTGCCCTAGGGTTAAAATCAGATCCTGAAAAATTAAGTGTTTCCATGAATTTAGGATAATTCCCAGTAGTTATTCTTGTTCCAATTCCTGCTTTCAAATGATTAAAAAAGATACAGTGAAGTAGGTTAAAAAGTCTGTTTTCACATACATGTTGAAAAATATCCTTTTTAGCAGGAATATATGTAGTTAAACCTTGAGCTCAGATTTAACTGGTTCTTTAAGAAGTCAAAAGTATCTAAGAAGTTAAGTGGGTGGTTGGAGAGCTTGACTAAAAGAAATATGAATAGAAAAAAATCAGACCAATCCACTTGGGCCAGGAATCAAACCAAGTTATGAGAGGAAATGGGAAAAGTTAAAGAGAGACTGGTGTCTAGAATACATGATAACAAACACTAAGTAATGTGCTTTAGAAGATGCCATTACTGCCTAGGATGAGAAGGCATATCTTCCAGGTGGAGACAGGCAAAACATGTAGAAACTGCAATCACTCTAGTCACTCAGGGGAGTAAAAAATGCCAAAGAGAAATATCAGCAGATGAATGTTCTTTATTTGTTCCTGGAAAAATCTGACAAGATAAGTTTGGGGATTAAAATTTGATTCCGAGTTTTTGAAAACTGAAATTTAACTTTATCATCCATCCCACCCTAGATATGTATAAGTATACACATGCGCACAGATATACACACCATTTCAGTGATTGCCCAGGACTCTCAGAAATTAAAATAAGTAAATAAATAAATAAACAAAAACACAATAATACTAAAATTTAAATATCTCAACAAGACCTCCAACTGCCTGCATGACTGAAATTGTCAGTTTCTTCAACCGCATCTCAATATATGCTCCCCATAGATTGCTCATTGCAGTCACAATGGCTCTCATACAAATTCATAGCCTCTCCCTACTCCCTCTTTCCTTTACTTTATAAACTGTAAATTGTATTACAGAACTCATCTGAAGCTTCCTAACAGAACTTTCCCAGAAATCACTAAGTCATCTGCCTATGATCGACTGATAATATTATTCTAATTTCTTTGTAATATTATCATGAGCTTCTCTGGTGGCTCAGACAGTAAAGAATGTGCCTGCAATGCAGGAAAACTGGGTTTGATCCCTAGATTTGGAAGATGCCCTGGAGAAGAGAATGGCTATCCATTCCAGTATCTTTGTCTACAGGATTCCCTGGAGAGAGGAGCCTGGCAGGCAACATACAGTTCATGGGGTCTCAAAGAGTTGGACACAACTGAGTGACTAACAACTTTCACTTTCAACACTTAATTATATCACTAGCTGAACTAGATGATAAACTCCATCAGTAGAAAGACATTGTATCTTTCCTTTTGCTTACCATGGTCTTCTTAGAACCTAGTATAATGCACAGCACATCTAGGTTCAGTATAGAAAGAACTCAGGAAAGAGAATATTTAGTGAATGAGATGAAAAAAGAGTACAAGTTTAATATCCCTAATAAACTAGAAAAGGGGTACTTGGATACAACAAAACTAGCAGAAAGATGGCCTATATAAGGCTTTCCAAAGTCTGAAAAAAATTACTGAGATAGTGGTGAAACTGCAGCCTGCAGCAAGTGGTACATTTTGCATTTAGTTACAATAATATGGTAATAATAATAAAGAAGTAAAAGTTTACTGAAATTTAACATGTGCCAGGAACTTATCTATATGTGGTAACTCCTTATATAAAAGAATTATTATTATCTTTATTTTGATGTAATAATGTTGAAGAACACAGAGTTTCTTGTCTGTAAACATACCTGAGTTACACTTAAGGCATAGCTGTGCTTAAGTATGAACCCAGGTATTAGTATATAGCATATATTCTTTGGGCTTCCCAGGTGGGTTAATGATAAAGAACCCACCTGACAATGCAGTAGATGTAAGAGATTTCAGATTCAATCTCCATTTCGGGAAGATCCCCTGGAGAAGGAAATGGCAACACACTCGTTTCTTGCCTGGAGAATCCCACAGACAGAGAAGCCTGGCAGACTACAGTTCATAGGATCACATGGAGTTAGACACGACCAGAGTGACTTAGGACTAGCACTAGTCCATATATTCATTTGGAATTGTATTATATTTTCATGAAGATCCACTCACAGTATATAAATACACAAACATAAATTTTGGTGAAAGACTGCCCAGGGGCAGTCAATCTTTTGAGGCACCCATGGCTATTACAACATAACAACAGTATAACAGTACAGCATTAGAATCTATTGTAAATGCTAATTAACATATTTGTATTGTCTACTAGAATTTTTTTCCTTGAGATTTGGGATTATATATTATTCAACTTTACATTACAAAAGCCAGAAGATGGCGGAGGAATAGGATGGAGAGACCACTTTCTACCGCACAAATTCATCAAAAGAACATCTCAACGCTGGGTAAATTCTACAGGGCAGCTTCTGAATGCAAGCAGAGGACATAAGACATCCAGAAAAGCAGAACATTGTCTTCAAAAACAGGTAGGAAAAACACAGAAGACAAAAAGAGAAACAAAGGAGGTGGGGAGGGAGCTCTGTCCCGGGAAGGGAGTCCTGTCCCGGGAAAAGAGTTTTAAAGGGAGAGAAGTTTCCAAACACTGGGAAGCACTCTCACTGCCGAATCTGTGGCGAGTCTTGGAGGCACATGGCAGGGAGGAAAAATGAATGGTGATTGAGACCAGCAGATTGTGAGCCCGGCGGTGATTCCCCCGGCGGAGAGGCAGAGCAGATGCCTGCATCCGCCACTAGCAAGTGGGGGCTGGGCAAGGAGGCGCGGGAGACGCAGGCGGCGGCGCTTCTTAAGAATCGGGCCGGAATACCCGCACGTAACCGGAGCGAACTAATTCAGGCTAGCACACCAGACAGTGGGACAGTTACCACGCGAAAAGCTCGAACATAAGACACCGCCAGNTTTTCTTTGCTTTTCTTTATGTTGTGTCTCTGTGAGATGATGCATGTTGACTAAGCTTATTGTGGTCATCATTCACAGTTCATGTAGGTCAGACCATTATGTTATATGCTTTAAAGTTATACAGGGATATACGTCAATTCTATTGCAATAAACTGGAAAAAAATCTGCCTAAGACCTTAGGCAGTTTAGCTGAGTTGTACCTGTGTTTCAACTTTGACCACCCGGCCGAGCATACTGAGGTCATCCGTGGCCTCATGTTCTGCAGTTATTTTCTCTCTGCTCTTCTTGTCTGACGTGATTTGTCCTTTTCCAAGAATTTGATCCACACTATCACAAAGAAAGATCTGGTTATGAATGTGAAAGGTGGAGGCTGCCCCAAACCAGAGGAAGTGTTTTGGAAAGAAAAATACAATTATCTCTAATCCACATAAGAAGAAATAAAGTGAACTCTTCCAGTTGAGATACTTATTTTCTTCACATGGAAATTACACAAGGTTAACTTTCTCATTATTTTAGCCCATGATGAAATCTATTATGACTGAGCTTCTGTAGGCAAACCTGTCCTCAACTACAAAGTAATTTGTCTGTTTCCACCTCTGATCAGGCATTTCCTGAATTCAGTCACTTAAAATATGACAAATCATAATTATTTCATGTTAGTAGAACAGTTTAGCTTTATTGACTATGCCAAAGCCTTTTATGTTGTGGATCACAACAAACTGTGGAAAATTCTTCCAGAGATGGGAATACCAGACCACCTTACCTGCCTCCTGAGAAATCTGTATGCAGGCCAGGAAGCAACAGTTAGAATCAGACATGAAACAACTGACTGCTTTCAAATTGGGAAAGGGGAGGGGGGCGCCTAAGATGGCGGAGGAATAGGACGGAGAGACCACTTTCTCCCGCACAAATTCATCACAAGAATATCTCAACACTGGGTAAATTCTACAGGGCAGCTTCTGAATGCGAGCAGAGGACATAAGGCATCCAGAAAAGCAGAACATTGTCTTCAAAAACACGTAGGAAAAACACAGAAGACGAAAACAGAAACAAAGGAGGTGGGGAGGGAGCTCCATCCTGGGAAGGGAGTCCTGTCCCGGGAAAAGAGTTTCAAAGGGAGAGAAGTTTCCAAACGCCGGGAAGCACTCTCACTGCCGAATCTGTGGCGAGTCTTGGAGGCACATGGCAGGGAGGAAAAATGAATGGTGATTGAGACCAGCAGGTTGCGAGCCCGGCGGTGATTCCCCTGGCAGAGAGGCAGAGCAGACGCCTACACCCGCCACTAGCAAGTGGGGGCTGGGCAAGGAGGCGCGGGAGATGCGGGCAGCGGCGCTTCTTAAGAATCGGCCAGAACGCCCACGCGTACCCGGAGCAAACTAACTCAGGCTAGCACACCAGACTGTGTGACAGTTACCACGCGAAAAGCTCGAACATAAGACACCGCCAGGACCGCGCACAGAACAAAGGACAGAACGGAAATAGCCGGCTGCCTGCCAGCCCCGCCGGTGACAGGCGGCCAGAGCCATAAGGGCTGGAATGTGGCAATCGCATCCCCGGAGGGACTTTGTTGATCAAACTGCAAGCAGGCTTCTTTGCTAACTGAGACTTCCTGGGGTGCTGGACAGATACAATTTACCTGATAGGAGTCCCGGGTTACACCCGGAAAACTGAGCAGCAGAAGAGGGTGATAAGCCGCGCGACTGCGCTCGCCAAACATCTGAGCTGCTCGGTCCGGGAAGGGCACAAAGCGCAGGCCGAATCGAGTCTGCGACTACCTGGGCGCCGAGCCGGAGAGGCTTAGACCAGGGAGGTGCATGCAGCCTAGGGCCGGCCTCAGACGGTCCCCGGCGGAGAAACGTAGAGCCTGAGCGGTGTGCGCCGGGTGTAGGGGCAGGCCCAGCAGGGCTGAGACACTGCGAATACATGCCAGAGCTATTTGGTAGCAGCATCCCTCCCTCCCCACAGCGCAACTGACCAAGTGAGCCTAAAAAGAAAAAAAAAAAAAAGAGTGACTGCCACCGCCCCTCTGTGTCAGGGCGGAAATAGGACACTGAAGAGACCAGCAAACAGAGGAAGCTGAACAGCGGGAACCGCATTGGAAGTGACCCCACACTGCCTACAACACCAGGGAAAGTCCCAGAAATATCATTACTATTTTTTCGACCATTCTCT
>SJXQ01011827.1:52235-156163 GCA_006408695.1 Aepyceros melampus | reverse complement strand
GAAGTCACTCAGTCGTGTCCTACTCTTTGCGACCCATGGACTGCAGCCCACCAGACTCCTCCATCCATGGGATTTTCCAGGCAAGAGTACTAGAGTCAGTTGCCATTGCCTTCTCAGTCACTTTCTGCTGTTGCTGCTGCTGCTAAGTCGCTTTAGTCATGTCTGACCTTGCACTTTCTGCTAGAGATCCTTTAATGCCTATTCTAAAGATGTAGAACTACAAAAGGAAAAACTCTAGTAAAGTAAGCATGTAGGCTGTTGACATTCTCCCAGAGATAGCAAAAGATTGGATCTACAGCAGGTGCTTCATTGAACTATCCCTGGGGGAAGATGGGGCAGAAAGAGGACTAAGTAATTAGTGTGTGGACTGTGAGGAGGAAACACCACTTCTTCCTGTGACATGACTTTAGTACCCTGGGCATTGTTAAAGGGAAAGACCAAAAAGTGATGTTCAAGGGGATGAGGAAAGCCACATACTTTAATTCACTCAACAGATACTTATTGAGTATATAAACAGGCATTGAAGGAAATAAAGCATATGTGAGGTAAAGATGCTGTTCTCTAGAATTCACTGCCTTCAACTCATGAACTTTGATGGTATAATGATGAGGAATTAATTTATAAATAAGCACATAATAAATTGTGTTTCTGACAAATACTGAACACAAATAACATTCAGCTTTTAAGCTCTAAGAGGAATGTTTCAGTTCTGAATTTGTTTTCACTAAATTGAAACACATTTACTCTATAACAGATGGAGCATAAAGGAAATAAAAATTAAAAGAGGGATGAAAATGAGTAAGTATGCTTTTCATTTAGTTATTTCTACCCTAAAACAATTCTCCTTTGATTATCAGGACATTGTTTGAGTTTTGATTTAAAAAGAAAGTAGCTACTGTCCAAAAGTTTCAAATAGTAGGTCTTCGTTTTTGAAGGTCATGGTGAACACTGTATTTAATAGCTATTAAATTTTGCATAAAGGGTGTGGATATGTGGAACAGTCTTCTACAGAGATACAAATGAATAAAAACAAAATCAGAGGAATCCAGCTGAATCCACATTTGGACACAGAACAAATAAAAAGGCACTGACAGTGTAGTTCCAAATGGAAAACATTCACAAAGAAGGAAGCTAGGGAATATAAATTTTTGAGGCGAATTTGGCAAAAGCCGAGATCATCTGTTTCCCATGATCTAACAGATAAGATAAAATTTTGCTTGTCCTTTTCATTTTCAAATGCTTTCTCATTTTTAATCATGCATCTATTTCCAATATCTGGGATTTATATATAAACATGTAGCGAATCACACAGGTAAGATTGAACAAGGAAAGCTGACATGGAAATAGAAAAAGACCAAAGAGACAAGGAAATAGGAGACAGGATGCATTAAAGGGGAGGATTACCCTCGGGTTTGTTTTTCATTACTTTCTTTTTTCCATTGACTAAAATATCATTTTTCTATCTCGAACATAAATCCTTGTCTGGGGTCACAGCTATATTTCCTTCCAGTTTAGATGTCATATTCACTCGTATTTTGTATTTTATTTTGTGTTGATTTGTAATCTTGCAGCATTCTTATTTACAGCAAGTCATAACTTCAGATAGCAAAGCCCTCTTGTTTGCTACCGATACAGACTTATCTAAAGCGTTTATTTGGTGGCATTTAAAAAAGTCAATTGTGAATTTTAATATTCATAAACATGCTACTCTAAAAATAGGTGCTGATTTTTTTTTTTTCCACCAAATTTGGAAGGAGGCAAGATACTTACTTGGAACACCTTTGAGGGATGTGTGTCGGTTTTCAGTTTGGTAACACCCACCATCATTCAGCACACCTGCACATCCCTAACAAAGGAAAACACTGGAGAGTGCTCTCTTCAGCTTAGTTCAGACTGTTGCCCTTCACCAGCGTTTTGGAAACAGAATAATGGTATCTAATAATTTCAGCCAAGCTAGGTATTTATCACAGCTTCAAACAGACAGTAATTCACTTATATTTATTTTCTCAGAATGTAACACTAGTTTGAATTAAACATTATGATAATACATACCTGCACTAGTATAAACTATTTTTTTAAAATTTCCTAGTCAAGATTTCTTTCTCCAAGAAGAAAATTAGACAGGTGCAGCACACCAAATGAGATGAACTTTGTCCTCAAAGAAAATTGGTTTTTCCTTTTCAATTTCATTTCAAAGAGATCTGACAAGTGTGGCTTTGAACAAACTTTAACAGCACAATATCCTTTGTGTAAGTTTTCCCTTGTCAGCTTTTCCATTCCAGCAGGAACTTAGAACAAAGTGGATGTTGCCCTTTGAGTTGAGAACTTCATCAGTTGAATGAACACTAGTATAGTGCAGTGAAATTGAGGGCATACTCTCTCCTCGAATCTCAACAGTGCAATGTCTCAACAAATATAATTTCTCTATCTGGTGTAAGGAGACACCAGCTATACATTTAGTTTCATACATTCTCCTTCCTTTTTTCAGAGTATAAGCCTAACTATTTGGCAATATACCCACTTGAAACTTTTACAGATTATGCAAAAGAGCCTTCCATTGTGTGTGGAACACAAACATAATATTTTGTGATGTTGTTTGGAGCCATGCCATTTTATACCAACGTCACATGGAGCCTGAGGTTAAAGGTCCAAAATCAGACTTTCAGGTACACACTGTTTTCTTTATATGCAAAAGAAAAAAAAATAGATTTTTTGATTTGTTTTGCTTTGTTTCATTTTTAACATGTAGTTTTGTGACCATTTGAAAGTAAAATTCAAAAACAGAGAAAAAAATACAGGAAGCTCCTTCATAGAGATTCTAATCTGTATTGCACAAAACCTTGTTATGGCTACTCATTCCTTAGAGTTTTAGATTGTGTATAAATTGTGCTATTTTATACTGGTTACGATCCTCTTTGACAAGTTTTTTTTTTTTTTTTTCACCTACTGTCCTAAGTTTCTAAAGGTTTTTTTTTTAAATTACAATTGCCCCTTGCTATGTTTCTCTTTCTCTTGACTCCAACTGTTTCTTTATCTTCTTTTTTTCCCTGTGCATTAATATTTAAAACTGTACTAGTGTCAGACATTCATGTAGAGACAACTTAAATGCAAAGTGGATAAGGTTACAGAATAAGTCCATGCCCAATTTAATTACAGCATTTTGATTAACACAGATTGTAAGTAGTTTGAACTAAGAATTTTAAGTTGTTCAGCTTGAATATTACAAAGGCTAACCAGAGATGAAGTGTAACTTTGACTCAGAAACTGCCAGAAAACACTCTGATTAACCAATTTAGATGTACTATCTAATTAAGGATCTAAATATCTTTGGATCACAGAAATTCATGTTTATTGATAAGATAAAATATTTATTACCCAGAGAGCTGAATTAGCAAAAAGAGCAGCTCTAATCAGGTGCTAACTCCCAGAGAAAAGAATATTGGTTGAAACTTGAAAATATAATACTTGGGAGCAAACGTGGCTTGTTTATTCAAAGGCTGTGCTTCTTGCCAACAAACTCAGTATCCTTGAAAGGTTAGAGCTGATGAAGTCTGTGGCCAAGTTTCTAAATGGGTTCGATAGATAATGACCGCCCATAGCAATTGCTAATTGAGAATAATGACTGGCAAGGAAGAAAGGGCACAGATCAGATTGGGGTGGAAGAAAACTGCTCTGAAGCAAGGGCCAGAAAACCCCTGCAAGGTCAAGGGGAGAGAAGCCCAAGCCTTTCATATTTACTAAATAAACTGCCATTAGTTGATCCAATTTTTTTTTTGATAAATACAATATTTTTCTAAAAATTATAAGTGTAAAGAAGGTGACGATATATTATTATAAGCTCCTATACTATAATTCCTAGTTCTTGCCAAATGCCTACACAGAGAAGTCACTACATTTACAATTTTTTCGTCTTAAGAAACATGAAAATAGAGGTTCTCTGATTTCTCTGTTATATTTCATTTTGTGTTAACTTGTTTTTGTTGTTCTTCAGTGCATCCCAAATAGAGATGAAATCAGGTGTGAGTTATGCAAAGAATGAAAACAATATTAAGTAAGGTGATTGTTCTTTAAGTTCTAAAATTTAAGCATATGAACACAGAGTTTTGTACTCATGGATTTTATAGGTAGAATATGGTTTCTGATAGAGTAAAATCACATGAAAGAGCATGCCATATTTTATGTATTTAATCATATTAAAGACAGACTAACTTCCAATACCTTTTTAAAGCCAATACCTTTTCAAAATGGGATAATTATCCAGGTAGAAGCGTTTGCTTGTTGGTAATTCTATTCAAATTATAATTAAAATGTAAAACATACATGACTCACACAGACATACACAAGTCCCATTCTAGTTTTGCAAACTCTTAACATACAAAGGATAAAGTCTAAGATTAGAGTATTGACAAATATTTCTTGTTTGGATGACCTTTACCTGGCGAGACTTACTAGAAAATGTTTAGAAAGGGAGATGCTAGAACATTTATACATCTCATGATTATAGTTCCTGGCACATATGACACCTTTGTTTACTTTAAAAAGATTTTCTAACTACAGAGAAGGTATATTCTGCACGTCAGATCCTGTAGTTAGAATAACTACTGTTCTGGGCCCTTACAGTTTGCCAAAAATGTCAATTCAAATGCCAGTAAATGCAATATTAAGAGAATCAGGAATGAAAAGTAGGCAGCTATTCAATATAAACATGTGATAATCCAACCATTTCTTAGCCACTTTTTCATAATTGACATTTACACATACATTTAATGAGACCTCTTTCTGGTTTCCTCTCCCTTTGTTTGGGCACAATATAGTAATTGCTGCCATGGCTGAATAATATACTTATTCCCTAGAAATTAGAGTTCAATATATTATCCTATTAAAATAATATATTACAGCATTACCAGCATCATTATTACAAAAATGGATTCAGAGCAATAAGCCAAATTTGACCAGGGGACTGTGCTGCTATAAATCTACAGGCATCAC
Source organism: Aepyceros melampus (assembly GCA_006408695.1). Classification (NCBI taxonomy): domain Eukaryota; kingdom Metazoa; phylum Chordata; class Mammalia; order Artiodactyla; family Bovidae; genus Aepyceros; species Aepyceros melampus. The sequence continues at coordinate 151,174 of SJXQ01011827.1, read as the reverse complement.
ATGAGGCGTGGTGTTGCTGACCAGAAATTTTCTGTGCACAGGCCTCTTGAGACATGTTAGTTAGATTCGTGGGCATAGGACACAAACTTGTCTGAGTGCTATAGAGAAAACATTTAAGTAGTAATGTCCTTTAAGAGCAAAAAAAGAAAAAAGGTTCTGTTGAAATCAATATCCACTGATTTTTATATTTGGAGGAATATCAAATAGATGTTAAAATAAGACTTCTAAAATGACTACATGTAAGTAGTGACACGCTTTGCAATTAAATTTAGTGCCCATTGTGATTACAAATTATTAATTACCTGTAATTAAGGTCTGGTTCTACACAAAATTATAACTCAAATTCAAAAAGTTAAAAGTAAAGTCGCTCAGTTGTGTCTGACTCTTTGCGACCCCAGACTGTAGCCTACCAGGATCCTCTGTCTATGGGATTTTCTAGGCAAGAGTACTGGAGTGGGGTGCCATTTCCTTCTCCAAATTCAAAATTATAACTCAAATAAAATTTATCTCTGTTTTCTCCATGACTTGCATTTCACTCCATGACTTGTTTCTCCATGACTTGCAGTCACTCCATGACTTGTTTCTCCATGACTTGCAGTCACTCCATGACTTGTTTCTCCATGACTTGCAGTCACTCCATGACTTGTTTCTCCATGACTTGCAGTCACTCCATGACTCTACTTTTCAACTGGCTACTTTCCCCACTAGCTACTTGATCTCTTTTATCCTAGGCCCAGTCATCTAGGGTGCTCACTTTCTTTATAAGAAGAAAAATAACAGACTGTTGGACTTGGAAATGTTCTTATTTAACTTACTCAACACACTACTTTTAAAAGTAAGGAAAGACATTCTGACATGTTATCTGAGTCACTCAACATCACTCAGATGCTTCATAGCTGATTCTCAAACAGGACACCTCCTTTGTTGATTGATAAGATGCACTATGTTTCCCTGGCATTGTTTTCATTAATAGGTAAATCGTTAAGCCAAAAGTGTATATTACTAATTGTGGAAATGTGGGTCACATCAGTGCAGTGATTCTGTGTATGTGTTGAGTGTCCGATGGGGCTTAAAGTGGAAGCCTAGCGAAGATAACTTTGTATTTTGGAAAACCTCCACCAGTGATTCCTGTATATAGAAAGGACATGTTTCTCATGGACCCATCAACATTTTGAAGAGTAGATGGAGCTCTACTCTTGGTTAATGCCTATGTTTTCTTGAAAAAATAGTGTCATGGAATTCTTTTTAACCTTGATTTCCTTCTTTAAAGAAAAATTTAAAAATTGGTTCCTTTAAAGCTCCATCAGTAGTTTACAAATTACTTGACAAATACACAAATTAGTAACCCCCTTCCTCCTTGTATAAGCTATCTGTGAAGTGTGTCCACATTTGAGTGCATATTTGCTTTTAGCATGATCCAGAGCAGCACTTCACAGACATCAGTTTGTGTAGATAGCTCCCGGGCCAGAGATGCTGTGACTCCAAAAAGCTCCCACGTGACGCCCATGCTGTGCCTCCAGGGGCCAGGTGTTGCTATAGACTGAGGAAAGGATGCCAGCCTAAGGATCATTCTGTTTGAATTTGAGTCTGTGTCCTAGTTCTGTGCTTTTAGGAATATACAAATGTCCTTATGTGCTCTTCCAACTACGTGGACAACCTAACATACGTGTCTTTGCCTATAAATGAGAATTATCTTACCTTTGCAGCTCCTGGAATTGTTCAAAGATCAGATGATGTAATGCATTGCAATGCTTCATAAATTACAAGGTGCTGTGTCATTAATGTTAGTTATTAATGTGTTATATCAAGGTCCTCATCTATTCAACATAGCACTAGTCTGTGAGAACCAAAATTCCCTGGCAGAAAAAAGAAAAATTGGGCTTTGTCTACACTTTATTAAAATCATACAATAAATTTCTAGGAAATATATGGCATTTGGAAAGGACTCTATCCCTGATTACTAAAAATGCAAAGTTAAGTAAGAAAAATAAAACCTGTCATATTGGCAGTTATTTTCTCACTATGACCCTTAGTGATGGATAAGATGCAATGAAATGGGCACTATGATATACTGCTGTGAAAGTGAACTCGCTCAGTTATGTCCGACTCTTTGTGACCCCATGGACTGTAGCCTACCAGGCTCCTCTGTCCATGGGATTTTCCAGCAATAATACTGGAGTGGATTGCTGTTTCCTTCTCCAGGGGATCTTCCCAACCCAGGGATTGAACCCAAGTCTCCCGCATTGTAGACAGACTCTTTACCATCTGAGCCACCAGGGAAGTCCTGATATACTGCTGAGGAGAGTATAAATTGGTACTCAGTTTCTATAAAGCATTTGAAAAATAGGTGTCAACTTTTGCATGATCTTGAATGGCCAAGAATAGGAATCAGTTCAATGAGTGTTCAGTATTGGACTTTCAGCTTTAGCATCATTCCTTCCAAAGAAGAACACCCAGGGCTGATCTCCTTCAGAATGGACTGCTTGGATCTCCTTGAAGTCCAAGGGACTCTCAAGAGTCTTCTCCAACACCACAGTTCAGAAGCATCAATTCTTCGACGCTCAGCTTTCTTCACAGTTCAACTCTCACATCTATACATGACCATTGGAAAAACCGTAGCCTTGACTAGATGGACCTTTGTTGGCAGAGTAATGTCTCTGCTTTTGAATATGCTATCTAGATTGGTCATAACTTTCCTTCCAAGGAGTAAGCGTCTTTTAATTTCATGGCTGCAATCACCATCTGCAGTGATTTTGGATAAAGTCAGCCACTGTTTCCACTGTTTCCCCATCTATTTCCCATAAAGTGATGGGACCAGATGCCATGATCTTTGTTTTCTGAATGTAGAGCTTTAAGCCAACTTTTTCACTCTCCTCTTTCAGTTTCATTAAGAGGCTTTTTAGTTCCTCTTCACTTTCTGCCATAAGGGTGGTGTCATCTGCATATCTGAGGTTATTGATATTTCTCCTGGCAGTCTTGATTCCAGCTTGTGCTCCTTCCAGCCCAGCATTTCTCATGATGTACTTCTGCTAAATAAATCTGGTGTATCAAATATAATGAAATATAAAGGCAGAACTTCATACAGAAACACTTGGACTTTCAGATTTTCAATTCACTAGATAAAAACAAAGTGGTTATCCACCAGAGCAAGTTTTGTGAAGTAGGATAGGAGAGCCTTAGTATGCAGAAAATCTCAAATGTTTTAAATATTTATTAATATTTTTGACCTTGATAATATCACTTCTAGGAATCTACTTGTTCCCATTATCACAACTGAAGTAATCTGTTTCATAAAAACATGCCTAGTTCTAGGATTCTGTTAAGTCTGCACCAACTTGTGAGAAAATGTAGTTCAACTGCCATTCTTTAAAATTCACAAGGTGGCACTTGCTAGGACCTTTGTGCTGTCCCTGCTTGATATTTTTTGATAGTTTTAAAAGAGTCCTTTATTCAAGAGATATTTATTGATGCCTATGGTATATCCAGTATAAAACAACAGATATAACAATAGACTGGTTCCAAATAGGAAAAGGAGTACGTCAAGGCTGTATATTGTCACCCTACTTATTTAACTTCTATGCAGAGTACATCATGAGAAACGCTGGGCTAGAAGAAGGACAAGTTGGAGTCAAGATTGCTGGGAAATATCAATAACCTCAGATATGAAGATGTCACCACCCTTATGGCAGAAAGTGAACTAAAAAGCCTCTTGATGAAAGTGAAAGTGGAGAGTGAAAAAGTTGGCTTAAAGCTCAACTAAAAAAACAAATATCATGGCATCTGGTCCCATCACTTCATGGAAAATAGGTGAGGAAACAGTGGAAACAGTGGCTGACTTTATTTTTGGGGGCTTCAAAATCACTGTAGATGGTGACTGTAGCCATGAAATGAAAAGACGCTTACTCCTTGGAAGAAAAGTTATGACCAACCTAGATAGCATGTTGAAAAGCAGAAACATTACTTTGCCAACAAAGGTCCATCTAGTCAGGGCTATGGTTTTTCCTGTGGTCATGTATGGATGTGAAAGTTGGACTGTTAAGAAAGCTGAGCGCTGAAGAATTGATGCTTTTGAACTGTGGTGTTGGAGAAGACTCTTGAGAGTCCCTTGGACTGCAAGGAGATCCAACCAGTCCATTCTGAAGGAGATCAGCCCTGGCATTTCTTGGAAGGAATGATGATAAAGCTGAAACTCCAGCACTTTGGCCACCTATGCAAAGAGCTGACTCATTGGAAAAGACTCTGATGCTGGGAGGGATTGGGGGCAGGGGGAGAAGGGAACGACAGAGGATGAGATGGCTGGATGGACATGAGTCTGAGTGAACTCCAGGAGTTGGTGATGGACAGGGAGGCCTGGCGTGCTGCGATTCATGGGGTCACAAAGAGTCAGACACGGCTGAGCAACTGAACTGAACTGAACTGTATATCCTGTATTACTCTGGGTATGATGGATAGGAATTTAATGATAAATACAGATACAACCTTATCTTGGGTCTCGTAAAAGGAGATAATACAATTTAGTCATATGTAATACAACATGACTGCAATAATGTAACCATAAGGGAAACACAGAAAACCTGATGAAAGACCAGAGTGGGTGACTTGTGGTGAAGCAAGAATAAAACAGTTCTGGTGGAAAGTAGCCTGAAGAATGAGTAGGACAGGCAAGAATGCAGAGAGATTTTGTGATACAGAAATTTATAAAAAGCAAATGTAACAAACAAAAGTATGCTATATCCAGGGATATTGAAACCTCCTAGATTACAATCTAATCTCTTAGATTAGATTACAACAGTGGACATTTTTGGGGTAAAACTTAAGGAAGTTCAATGAGATCAGATCAAATCATCAAGTACCCTGAGTTTAAGGCCAAGTATTTAACTAATCTTAGAGGAAATGTGAAGTCATTGAAGATCTTTAAGAGCAAAATAATGCAAAGTCAGACTTTAGGAAGATGATTCTGATAATACTGTGTCAAAGAGTTTTGTAGGAAATTGTATCTAGGAAGTTCATACAAGAGACAAACAAAATTCCAAACCCATCTCAATAAACAATTTATGTTGCTCTGAAAAAGTTTCTTCCTCTCCTTTGTGGGATTTAGCCTACCACCAAGATAAATAGACCTTTGTGTGAATTAGAAAAGGAGCTGTGTGGGTCAGGCAACACCCAGAAGCACACTGCAGAACCAGACAGCACATTTGTACAAAGAAAACACCTCCCCCAGGTTGCTGAGTGATTTGGGCAGTGTGATGTGTGTGGGGAACATGTTGAGTGTAACCCAGGTTGAGTTTTATCCCTCACTCTCCTCTTAGCCAGGCATGGAATCATGTTTTACCTAGCTTTGAATTGAGACTATCGATCCTACCTTTAGGATTGTGGTTAAGTCAGATACCCAGGGGTTGGGGAGGAGACTTGTATTAGATGTCCAATGAGTAACAGTGATGCTGATTACAATGGTGATGGTGGTAGAGAGCAGCAATAGCAGTAGTAATTTTAGTCGTAATGTTTACTGCTGTTATCTTGACTTGGGCTATTAAGGGCTTAGACTAATATTCAGAGAATGGAAGTGAACAGGTGAATAAAAAATGCAAAAGTAAAAGTGGATGGTACTTTATGACTAGTTATATCTGCAGAGTGAGAGAAAATATGTCAATGCTGATTTTCAGTTTGGTGAACGAAAAAAGAGTGACGATGCTCCAGACAGAAACAATGAAGTTAGAAAGAGCTATTATGGGCAAGACAACAAGATCTGTTTTGCTTTGTGTTGTGTGTAAGGGAAACAGTGAGGTATCCCAATGGAAATATTCATCAGGTGATTGAAAATATGGGATTAGAAGTCAGTGTGATGATGCAGACACACTGAGATCCAGGTGCATAATAAAGCTTACAAATTGATGTGATCACTGAAGGGATGGTACAAAAAGACAGGGGAACATGGACAGAAGATTCCTCTGTGCATTGATTACACGTTATCTACTGCAAGTTTCAGGTGTTGCCATTCAGAGCACATTGGATATGATAAAACTCTCACACAGAGGGACGGTGCACCTCTGTAGAATCATACAAGATGGTCCTGTTTGAGGATGTCCCGGGTTTAGGAGATGATAGAGGAATAAGCACAATCCACTTTGTCAACATTCAGAAAACTAAGATCATGGCATCTGGTCCCATCACTTCATGGCAAATAGATGGGGAAAAAGTGGAAACAGTGGCAGATTTTATTTTCTTGGGCTCTAAAATCTCTGCAGACAGCGACGCAGCCATGAAATTAAAAGAGACTCCTTGGAAGAAAAGCTATGACGAACTTAGCATATTAAAAAGCAGAGACATAACTTTACTGACAATGGTCTGTTTAGTCAAAGCTATGATTTTTCTAGTCATGTATAGATGTGAGAGTTGGACCATAAACAAGGATGAGCACCAAAGAATTAATGCTTTCAAATTGTGGTGCTGGAGAAGACTCTTGAAAGTCCCTTGGACAGCAAGGAGATCAAACCAGTCCTTCCTAAAGGAAATCAACCCTGAATATTCATTGGAAGGACTGATGCTGAATCTGAAGTTCCAATACTCTGGCCTTTGGCTACCTGATTCAAAGAGCCGACTCACTGAAAAAGAGCCTGATGCTGGGAAAGATTGAGGTCAAGAGGAGAAGAGGGCAACAGAAGATGAAATCGTTGGACAATATCACTGACTCAGTGGACCTTAATTTGAGCAAACTCTGAGAGACAGTGGAAGGACAGGGTAGCCTGGCATGCTGCAGTTCGTGGAGTCACAGAGTTGGACACAACTTAGCAACTAAACAAGATCCTGTCTGAAATGTAGGGAGTGGTCACAGAGACGAAAAGAAGAGGGGGGACCTCCTTCTTCAGTTGGTGGAGCTGTGGTCCCAAAATAGTGCAAGAACCTTTGTTGCTTTTGTATCCTCTCTATGTCTGTCAGCCTTTTGGTTCCCAGTGCGGTCATGGAAATATATGGCAAAATGAGGCAACTAGAGGCTCAGATTTTTAGCTGGAGGGCCACACAGGGGAGCCCTAGAGAAGAGCAAACTCACAGAGAGATGGCAGAGAGGGAGAGCCTCAAGATAGCTACCCCGTAATGTTGTTTATGAACACCTTCATTCACTCAAGCTGTGCATGCATGGATCTAATCAGCATCCAAGAGACTTTGAGAAACGAACTAACAGATCACTGCTAGCAGTGGTTCATATGTAGGGCAGATCTGAATAACACTATATAGCTTGTGAAAACTGAACTGCCATGGGAACCACAGTCCACAGAACAAAACTGGTTGGAACCTGCAGATTTAACTTAACCATGCCAATTGCCTACCAAAACAAAAATCCTAATATTTTCCATAAAATTTAAATAGGTCCAGAATGCCATAATATTCAGAATGTCCAGGATACTATCCAGTATTACTCAAGATATATTAAAAACTGGCAAAACCTCAACTCTCATGGGAAAAGACAATAGTTACCAGTGATAAGAAGACACAGGTACTGGATTTTCTGACAGATACTTTGAAGCAGTTAATATATAAGTGCTTCCATGAAAAGATGTTCAACATTGCTAATTACTGCTGCTGCTGCTGCTAAGTTGCTTCAGTTTTGTCCAACTCTGTGCGACCCCGTAGATGGCAGCCCACCAGGCCCCCCCATCCCCGAGATTCTCCAGGCAAGAACACTGGGGTGGGTTGCCATTTCCTTCTCCAGTGCATGAAAGTGAAAGTGAAGTCGCTCAGTTGTGTCCAACTCTTCGCAACCCCATGGACTGCAGCCTACCAGGCTTTTCCATCCATGGGATTAGTACTGGAGTGAGGTGCTATTGCCTTCTCCATGCTATTTACTAGAGATATACAAATCAAAACTGTGAGATACCACCTCACACTGGTCAGATGGCCATCAATAAAAAGTCTACAAATACTGGAGAGGGTATGGAGAAACAGAATCCTCCTACACTGTTGGTGGGAATATAAGCTGGTGCAGCCACTTTGGAGAATAGTGTGGAGGTTCCCCAAAAAGCTAAAAATAGAGTTGCCTTATAAACCAGAAATCCCTCTCTTGGGCATGTATCCAGACAAAACTATAGTTCAGAAAGATACATGCACCCCTGTGTTTACAACAGCACTATTTACAATAGCCATGACAACTACTTAAATGTCCATCAGCAGATGAATGCCTAAAGAAGACGTGGTGCATATCTACAATGGAATACTACTAAACCATGAAAACAGCGAAATGATGCCACCTGAAGCAACATGGATGGACCTAGAGATTATCGTATTCAGTGGAGGAAGTCAGAAAACACAAGTATCATATGATATCACTTATATGTAGAATGTAAAATATGACATGTACAGCCTTACCTACAAAACAGACTCACAGAGGACAGACTGTGGGGTAGGGATAGAATGGAGGTTGGAGTTAGCAGATGCAAGCTAGTGTATAGAGAATGGGTAAACAACAAGACCCCACTGTATGGTATAAGGAACTAAATGCCCTGCTGCTAAGTCACTTCTGTCGTGTCCGACTCTGTGTGACCCCGTAGACGGCAGCACACCAGGCTCCCCCATCCCTGGGATTCTCCAGGCAAGAACACTGGAGCGGGTTGCCATTTCCTTCTCCAATGCATGAAAGTGAAAAGTGAAAGTGAAGTCACTTAGTCGTGTCTGACTCTTCACGACCCCATGGACTGCAGCCCACCAGGCTCCTCCATTCATGGGCTTTTCCAGGCAAGAGTACTGGAGTGGGATGCCATTGCCTTCTCAGACTAAATGCCCTATCCTGTGATAAACTGTTAAGTGGAAAGAGTATAAAAAAACATATGTGTATGTATAACTGAGTCACTTTGCTGTATAGCAGAAATTAACACACTGTAAAGTATACTTCAGTGAAAAATCCAAACCATTAAAAGTAAAACCAAGCTTAAAATGTATTCAGTTCAGTCGCTCAGTTGTGTCTGACTCTTTGTGACCCCATGAACTGCAGCACACCGGGCCTCCCTGTCCATCCCCAACTCCTGGAGTTTACCCAAACTCATGTCCATTGAGTCAGGGATGCCATCTAACCATTTCATCCTCTGTCATCCCCTTCGGCTCCTGCCTTCAATCTTTCCTTGTATTAGGGTCTTTTCAAATGAGTCAGCTCTTTGCATCAGATGGCCAAAGTATTGGAGTTTCAGCTTCAACATTAGTCCTTCCATTGAATACCCAGGATTGATCTTTAATATGGACAGGTTGGATCTCCTTGCAGTCCACGGGACTCTCAGGAGTCTTCTCCAACACCACAGTTCAAAAGCATCAATTCTTTGGTGCTCAGCTTTCTTATAGTCCAACTCTCACATCCATACATGACCACTGGAAAAACCATAGCCTTGACTAGACAGACCTTTGTTGGCAAAGTAATGTCTCTGCTTTTTAATATGCTGTCTAGGTTGGTCATAAATTTCCTGCCAAGGAGTAAGCATCTTTTAATTTCATGGCTGCAGTCACCATTGTCAGTGATTTTGGAGCCCAGAAAAATAAAATCAGTCACTGTTTCCACCGTTTTCCCATCTATTTGCCGTGAAGTGATGGGGACTGCATGCCATGATCTTAGTTTTCTGAATGTTGAGCTTTAAGCCAACTTTTTCACTCTCTCTTTCACTTTCATCAAGAGGCTCTTTAGTTCTTCACTTTCTGCCGTAAGGATGGTGTCATCTGCATATCTGAGGTTATTGATATTTCTCCCAGCAATCTTGATTCCAGCTTGTGCTTCCTCTAGCCCAGCGTTTTTCTCATGATGTACTCTGCATAGAAGTTAAATAAGCAGGGTGACAGTATACAGCCTTGACGTACTCCTTTTCCTATTTGGAACCAGTTTGTTGTTCCATGTCCAGTTCTAACTTTTGCTTCCTGACCTGCATGCAGATTTCTCAAGAAGCAGGTCAGGTGGTCTGGTATTCCCATATGTATAAGTGCTTCAATAAATAATGACAGACGTTCTTGAAATGAATGGAGAAATAGAAAGTTTTAGCAAAGAAGTGGGCTTCCTCAGTAGCTCAGCTCGTAAAGAATCTGCCTGCAATGCAAGAGACCCCAGTTCAATTCCTGGGTCAGGAAGTTCCCCTGGAGAAGGGATAGGCAACCCACTCCAGTATTCCTGCCTGGAGAATCTCCATGGACAGAAGAGCCTGGTGGTCTACAGTCCATGGGGTTGCAACGAGTTGGACACAACTGAGTGACTAAGCACAGCAAAGAAATATAAGATATATATAAGACTCAAATGTTATTTATAGAACTGAAAATACAATAAATGAAATAAAAATCTCACTGGATGGACTCAATAGCAGATTGGAGACTAACTTAATCTGAAAAGTGAACTTAAATGATTAATAAAAATTATCCAGTCTGAGATGAAAGAAAGAAAAAGAGCTTTAAATATAAGCCAAGCCTTAAACCTATGGGATAATATAAAAGACCTAATATTTGTGTCATGAAGAGTCCTAGAAGAAGAGGGGAAAAAGTGTGATGTTTTAAACAATAGTTGAATAAATAATGAGTGAAAGCTTCACATTTTTGGTTAAAAATAAATATCTCCATTTTGGGGGAACATGATAAACATCAATTGTAAACCCCAGTGTAAATCTCCGAAAATCTGTGCTTATACATGGCGTAATCAAACAGTTGCAAACTACAGAAGATGAATATAGTCTGAATACAACCAAAGTAAAATGGTGGATTTCCTGGAGGGGAACAGTATTCACATGAAGATGAATTTCTCATCAGAAACCATGGAGATGAGAAGGAACTGGCAAAATAGCTTTAAAGTGCAAGCAGAAAGCAACTGTCAACTCAGAACTCTACATCAGGAATGAAGGTGAATAAAGATACAGCATGGAGAAATTTTTTTTGGATGATGGAGCTGTTCTGTATCCTGATTCTGATGGTGATTGCACAAATGTACATGTGGTGTGTCACTTTAATGGTGTCTGACTCTTTGTGACCCTATGGAATATAGCCTGCCAGCCTCCTCTGTCCATGGGATTGACTAGGCAAGATTACTGGAATGGGTTGCTTTTTTTTCTTCCAGGGAATCTTCCTGACCCAGGGGTCAAACTTGCCTCTCCTGCATTGGCAGGCAGGTTCTTTACCACTAGTGCCATCTCGGAGCAGAAGTATACATATGTTAAAAATTTTTAATACTTCTTTTACATTGGGAGTAATTTTGCTGTATGATAATGAAAGATTAAATTAATAAAGAAGAATAATAAGAATCTAAATCCAGAAAATAAATGTATCTATAGATGACTTGATTTTAATATACGGTTTCCCTCTCACCACTATATTTCTCTTCTTGACCTTTCACTAAGTTTAGAAAAAGTGACATCTAGAGAATATTTAGTGAAGAGGTGATATTATGATTATTTTTGTAATTAAGTAGGATAGCTTTTCCCAAACAATAAATTCCTAGTGGCTATTTGGAAATGATATTCAGTATTTCAGGTCATTAAGATATCATTTGTTGAATACAAATGCAGTAACTTAAAAGTTGACAACCAGTGGCTGATGAACCATACAAGGCTTGTAAGAGGGATCTCATTGATCAGTAACTTGGAAGCCATCTTGTGCTACTCACCATGGAATGAGTGGTGAGAGCGTCACGATCAGAGCTGCTAAAAACAGTGTCAGCAGGAATAAGTTAGGAGCAACTGGTAGAATTGTTTATGTAACCCTGCTGCTGCCAAGTCACTTCAGTCATGTCTGACTCTGTGTGACCCCATAGACGGCAGCCCAACAGGCTTCCCCGTCCCTGGGATTCTCCAGGCAAGAACACTGGAGTGGGTTGCCATTTCCTTCTCCAATGCATGAAAGTGAAAAATGAAAGGGAAATCACTCAGTCATGTCCGACTCTTTGCAACCCCATGGACTGCAGCCCACGAGGCTCCTCTGTCCATGGGATTCTCCAGGCAAGAGTACTGGAGTGGGGGTGCCATCGCCTTTGACTAATAACATACTTAACTCATTCATGGTCATTTTATGATTCATGGCAACGTTTTTAAAACTCTGTTCAGTGTGAGTGGTCGAGTAGCCTTGCTGGTGAGGCTGTGACAAGACCAGGTAGGAGTTATTTCCAGCCACCACCCCAGCCTCAGCAATGCAGCCTCCAGTATTTGGTTTCTGTAAAATATTTTCTTGAAAATAGGGTTGTATTTCTAGAGGGGGAACAAGCATTGTATGGGTCATATTAAACACTGGCCCACACAGAAGCATTCAGCCAAAAACAGGTGTGCAAGTAAAAGAACCACATTCGTGAATTGCTTCTTAGAAGAACATGTGAGAGACTTTAGGAGCAGCTGGCTTCTTCAGGAAGTTCAAGGACTGCTTTAAGAGAAGCTACTAAAACAAGAATAAGAAAGAAAAGAAAATGCTGAGGAAGCCTATTGGAGAATAGTATATCCAGTGTTGAAAATCAGAGAGAAACAAACAAAATTTTAGATTTCCTACTTGACCTGCATGCAGATGAACCCAGAGGGCAGTGTTACCTTCTGGATTCTCAGCACAAGTGCTTTGGAGCCACTTCACTGAGAATGTGAAGTTCAGTTCAGTTCAGTTCAGTCTCTCAGTCGTGTCCGACTCTTTGCGACTCCATGAATTGCAGCACGCCGGGCCTCCCTGTCCATCAGGGGCTACCAAAAATGTGGGAAAAGAGAACAGAGGGGGCATGTAATGTCAAGGAGAGAATAATGCGGGCCTGTGGAGGTGAACAGTTTTAAAATCACTAAAGAATACAAAGAAAAACCAGAGAAGATTTTAAAAGGTCTGATTTGAGAGCTTAAAAAGGGAGAGGATGACTAAAGAGAAAAGCAATGGTTCTCATACAGCCAAAAATGAGAGTCAGCCATGACAAGTGGGGTCTGGGCCAAAGGAAAGTGGGTAGAATTTTAGACTTATCCCATCCTCACAGGAACAGGTCCATATCCCTGCCACAGGGTTAATAGATACTGCTGCAGAACCACAGTTGGTCTAAGAGACTCCCACAAAATCGGGGCTATGACCTCTCAGTCTCACTTCTTCTAAGTGCTTTAAAACACAAGGGCCAGGTGTGTAGCTGGGGTTTCGGGACAGCGTTGACTCACAAGAAAAAAGTCCTTTGGTCTTGCTTTTAGTAGCAGAGATAAAACATTATTTTAAGAATCTAAAAATAAGAGGTTAGCAAAGAAAAGAAGTTGTTTCTCAGGTCATGTTAACTCATGGCAAGAGGAATAGCAAGAAGTGCCAGAGAAGGCATTGACTATTTGAAGACAGACCACTATAGATTTCTCCCATCTCCAGCAAAACAATTCATTCAGCAAGTCAAAAGGTAACATGTCTTCAGTGTTGTGAAAGCTGAAAACTTCTAAAGCTGCTTTTCCAAGAGCTGCTGGTTACAGAGATTTGTATTTGGGTTTACTTTCTTTCTTTGTTTATGTTTAAAAGCAAGTTTTCTGAACCCAGTAATTTTCCTTGTGGTCTAGCAGGTCAATACATGCTTTGGAAATTTTAGAAAGCATGTTTTATTTATTTTCTCAACCAACCAAAAAGCCCCTTAGGAACCATTGTAGTCTGTTGGTTAAGTATGGTTTCATTCATATGCTTCTTTAAAAGGTCTATTATTTACAGACAGACAGTAATGACTTTATCTGAGCTAATCTAGTTCATTATGTCATTATATATTTAGGGCATGTCCTGCATTCAGAAAAAAATCCCTGTGAGAACCCTGTACAGAGTGCCAAGAACCACAATAGTATTCATCAAATTTCCTGATTGCGGTGTTACCTACATTGTTGTTGGTGGTGTTTTTTGTTGGTTTTTTTTTTTTTTTTTTTTTTACCCTCTAAGAAAAGATTAGCAATTCAGTTCTTGCTCCAGGAGTACTCAAGCAAAAACAATTCAGATACCTGGTTTCAATTACTTTTCAGTAACCATCCAGAACTTATCCCCAGCTGGACAGGTAACAGTAGAGACTTTTGGGCATTGAGCAGTGTTGAGGGAGAATACAGACACAAATTTGTCACTACCAAAGTAACTATCAGCTATTTGGTATCTGTGAAGTGCATTGCTTTTGGGGTCCCCAGACAGAGAAGAGATTTTAGGAACTGGGCAGTGCTCATTTCCACTTAATCTCAACTGGGTTTCTTATAAGAGATTCTTTAAGTTTTATTTCCTTCCTAACCACCATATGACCCAGCAATCCCACTCTTAGGCATGTACCCTGAGGAAACCAAAATTGAAAGAGACACATTTATCCCATTGTTCATTGCAGCACTATTTACAATAGCTAGATAATGGAAGCAACCTGGATGTCGATCCACAGATGAATGGATAAAGAAGTTGTGGTACATATACACAATGGAATATACTCAGCCATAAAAACGAACACATTTGAGTCAGTTCTAATGAGGTGGATGAACCTAAACCTATTATACAGAGTAAAGTGAGTCAGAAAGAGAAAGATACATACTGTATTCTAATGCATATATATGGAATCTAGAAAAATGGTACTGAAGAATTTATTTGGAGGGCAACAATGGAGAAATAGACATAGAGAATAGACTTATGGACATGGGAAGAGGGGAGGAGAGGGTGAGATGTATGAAAAGAGTAACATGGAAGCTTATATTACCATATGTAATATAGATAGCTGATGGGAATTCTCTGTATGGCTCAGGAAACTCAAATAGGTGATCTGTATCAACATAGAGGGGTGGGACGGGGAGGCAGATGGGAGGGAGTTTCAAAAGGAAGGGGATATATATATACCTATGGCTGATTCATGTTGAGGTTTGACAGAAAACAGCAAAATTCTATAAAGCAATTATCCTTTAATTAAATAAATTTTTTTAAAGTTTTTTTTTTTTTTTAAAGTTCTGGTTTATTCTTTAAAACACTGATGTTCCTTATTGAACTTTTTTCCTTGTAGCTGAAGAAAGGAGACTTCGGTAAAATATTTATTTTATTGGCTGTATGTTAATCTTTTTTGTATATACACCCCCAAGATACCACCCTGTGGGAAGTGAAATCTAAGGCAAACTCAGAAAATGTGGTTATGAATGGATATGAAGGAGTCTTAAAACAGATATGTAGATTATGGGGCAGTAAGTAAGATACATTCAAGGTGATGCAGCCCTTTAGACCCTTGCCTATCAGCAATGCCCCCAGTGAGGGGCCCCTTAGGTTTTGGCTGCTTGCTGGGCTCCATGCCTTGCTTTGTGACACTCTTCTTTAAATGCTGTGTGACATCTCCCATTATCTGTTGAATTTTGGGGCATAGTCATTGACCCTTTAAAGTGAATGAACTGAAGGAGTAAATAGAAAATAGATCTTTGTCTGTTCACCACACTTCAGAGTAAGATCTATTTTCTATTTACTCCTTCTGTTTGGGCTTCCCTCATAGCTCAGTTGGTAAAGAATCCACCTGCAATGCAGGAGACCCCGGTCAATTCCGGGGTAAGGAAGATCCCCTGGAGAAGGGATAGGCCAGGCCACGCCAGTATTCTCAGGCTTCCCTTGTGGCTCAGCTGCTAAAGAATCTGCCTGCAATGTGGGAGACCTGGGTTCGATCCCTGGGTTGGGAAGATCCCCTGGAGAAGGGAAAATATATCTTAATCTGAAGTCTGGTGAACAGACAAAAGCTGGTCAACAAAACTCTGGTGAGAATGCCTTGTGGGAGGGAGTCATAATGAAATTGACTGAAACAAAGACAGCAGTGACTTCCGACTTGCAGAGGGGAGGTGTGATGCTCTTAATCATTTAGGTCCTGACCCAGCTCCTCAAAGCTATGCTAACATGTATTCAAATACATATTTTAAATAACAAACGTGAAGGGGGCGTGAGCAAGTATGAAGGTCTTGCGGACCATAGATGCTTAATTTTCCATTTTCTACATTTTTCTTTTGTTTCAGACAATTCCGGACTCCATTCCCAATTTTTTTTCTCTCTATGTGCAAAAACGAAGGCTTTGTGCACTCTGTTGCTATGGAAACAGGAGAGAGAGAAACAGTTTATGTATTTCAAAAGCTGTCAGCCTATATGCTGTGGATTTTGATAACTAAACCTACACGTGAACCATCTTTTCTCTACTCCCAACGTCCAACACTATAACGTTTATTTTATTTTATACGTGTGTGTGTGTGTTGCTTGAGAAAATTAAGGATCTATTTATTTAGCTTTGGTGCAATCCATTTTATATTTAATTTAATGTCCAGGGGACAGAGAGAGGCTTTGGTGATGCAGTTAGAGAAATATAAAACTGTTCTTAATAAATGCTTACTAAATCAGAATGAAGACAGCGTTAGCAGGCATCACAACTCAATCTATTGGCAAAATAAAAATGATTGAAGCTCTATTAATTTTAAAACAGATCTGAACCTTGCTTGGCTTATATTTCATATAAATGTAATGTCTGCTATACCCTCTTCAGCTCTCTAATAAAAGAGCTATTTTGAAATTACAAAATACCTGTGTTCTCCCCAAGAGAACCCAGTTCAATAGCTTATTGATTTTCCCTGGCATCCTTACTCTGGTGTGAAGGGGTTTCTGGGCTCCTGGACCTGGAAGGCGAGAGTTTGTTTGTAATTGATTCAGATTCTGTTCAGCAGAGCACTCCCCACCCACCCTAACAAATGAATAGTATTTATGATAGTCCAGCCCATTAAGTGCTGGCCTTCCTACGATTCTCGGTTGCTTTCCAGCACTTCCTAATATTTTCAAGAAAATGACTGCCATTGTAAGGTCATTTTTATCAAGTTTAGATGATGCAGTTAAGTGGACCAGGAAAAATACTTAAGAACTTCGACCTTCAAATCTAGAGCACACTCCAGTAGCTAAAGGGTCTGTTGGGCTCTCTGCTCTAAGGCCCGCTTTCCCAGTCTTTATAACTGGATGAATCACTTGAGTCTGAAAATCAGGTCCTTGTCTCAAAGTGTCTGTTTTTTCCCCTTCATGAAGACATGCTAGCAATAATTGATCTAAGTGTGTATAAAGGATAAGTGAAAGATGAATGGGAAAATGAAGTTAGTGATGCTCCCTACTGTCTTTTTTTTAACAAGAAAATGGAATGTCTTTAATCTTAACACACACGTACATGCACACACACACACATGCAGACACACACACACACACCCCTCTTAAGTTCCAAATCTTTTCATCACAGTGTTTCAGAGTTGTAGTAATTTAGTCTCCTTGTCCAGTGTAGTCACTTCCCCAGTAAATGATAATGGTTACAGAAAGATTAGTAGGACTCTCCAAAGTAAAATTATTTTGTTATTCTTAATAATCATAGACATATAGTCCTTTCTCCTCTAAGAAACTTGAAGCATCCAATTGACCTTATCTCACAAATACTCTGTTTTCACACACGTACATGCACACACACACACATGCAGACACACACACACACCCCCCTCTTAAGTTCCAAATCTTTTCATCACAGTGTTTCAGAGTTGTAGTAATTTAGTCTCCTTGTCCAGTGTAGTCACTTCCCCAGTAAATGATAATGGTTACAGAAAGATTAGTAGAACTCTCCAAAGTAAAATTATTTTGTTATTCTTAATAATCATAGACATATAAGTCCTTTCTCCTCTAAGAAACTTGAAGCATCCAATTGACCTTATCTCACAAATACTCTGTTTCTGAGAGGTGGTACACTTTAAATTTCCATTAAATTGCTGGGGGTAAATAAAACCCAGAGATATACAATAGCCCCAGAAAGACATTTGTCAAATTGTCTATAATTATTTACAGGTAAAATAGAAAAACAAAATCTGACTGATTAAATCTTAAGTATGTAAATTATAGTATCTCCGTTAGGGAAAAGGTTTTTACAAAGTGTCAAGAGATTGTGTCTCTGTGGCTTTGTCCTGCTCACAGATTTTG
This sequence comes from Aepyceros melampus, assembly GCA_006408695.1. NCBI lineage: Eukaryota > Metazoa > Chordata > Mammalia > Artiodactyla > Bovidae > Aepyceros > Aepyceros melampus. The sequence goes on along the minus strand of SJXQ01011827.1, from coordinate 133,285 downwards.
CCAGCTACTTAGATCAGAGTATTAAATGCATGATTATCAAATTTTCAAATGGTATATTTTATGCTATAAGAAATTGAAAATATATTATACAGTAGCATCTGATTTCAAAAAGATATTATCTTGGGACAGTAGCTACAGCCAACAAAGTTAAGCTTAGTGATAATGCACATGCCTAATCTTTGATTTTATTTTTAAAAATGGAAACATCTGTGAAAGAAAATCTAGGGAAAGAGGTAAATATTATTTTTTATAAATTTTAATAACAATAAAAATATGAATTTGTCTTGTGTTCAGTTCAATTCAGTTCAGTCACTCAGTTGTGTCCGACTCTTTGTGACCCCATGAATCGCAGCACGCCAGGCCTCCCTGTCCATCACCAACTCCTGGAGTTCACTCAGACTCACGTCCATCAAGTCGGTGATGCCATCCAGCCATCTCATCCTCTGTCGCCCCCTTCTCCTCCTGCCTTCTAAAAAGAGGGAAATGGTCTTGGGCATAATTATGATATTCTGAATATAGAAAGTGTTGGTTTCTCTGTAATCTAGCTGGTCAAACATTCTCTAATAGGCTCACTCCACTGATCTTGAGAATCACCTACACCTCTTGATACAGAATCTCCTGGGGAAAAGAGACTCAGGCAAATTAAAGGAGTTTATACCAGAAAGGGAGGAGAGTTCAGGAGGAATTAAAGTCGTGGTGGATATCTGATAGAGCTGGTGATGTTCAGTCTAGAGAAAGGAGACCAAGGGAAGACTGATAGTTGTCCTCACTATTTCCTCAGAGACAAAATTAGGACTGATGTTTTGAAGTTACAGAGGCCAGATTTTTGTGTGACATAACTTTATAAAAAATATTTATGTGTTTTTATCTGTATTTGGCTGTGCCTGATCTTGGTTTCAGCATGTAGGATCTTTTTTTTTTTTTTTCTTTTTTAGTTGTGTCTTGCAGAATCTTTAGTTGCAGCATCTGAATTCTTGGTTGTAGCTTGTAGCATCTAGTTCCCTGATGAGGGATCAAACCTGGACCACCTGCATTGGGAATGTGGAGTCTTAACCACTGGACTACCAGGGAAGTCCCTGTGGAATACGTTAAAAACTTTTTAAACAATCTTAGTACTCCAAAGAGAAATGTTCTGTTTCTGTGGATAGTGAGTGCTCCATGGCTGGATCCAATTTTCAGATGGGTAATTAAATTATTTAGCCTCTGATGTCAATTCTGAATTTCATTTATAACTCTATGATTTTAGAATTTGCTCTAGAACACATGATAGTTATCCCTGGCACAAAAATAATTAAATATATAATGGACTGATACATTAAAACATAAATCTGTAATGCATATGGACAGTTAAATGACTGGAGCTTCAAGTTTGTCTTCCTAGCATGTGTGACAGGAGTTCTTATTAAACTCTTCTTCACTTCTAATAAGTTGTAAATATGGTGACTGCAGCCATGAAATTAAAACACACTTGCTCCTTGGAAGAAAAGCTATGACCAACCTAGACAGCATATTAAAAAGCACAGGCATTACTTTGCCAAGAAAGGTCTGTCTAGCCAAAGCTATGGTTTTTCCCGTAGTCATGTATGAATGTAAGAATTGAACTATAAAGAAAGCTGAGCACCAAAGAATTGATGCTTTTGAACTGTGGTGTTGGAGAAGACTCTTGAGAGTCCCTTGGACTACAAGAGATCCAACCAGTCCATCCTAAAGTGAATCAGTCCTGAATATTCATTGGAAGAACTGATGCTGAAGCTGAAACGCCAATACTTTGGCCACCTTGATGCAAAGAACTTACTCATTGGAAAAGACCCTGATGCTGGGAAAGATTGAAGGTGAGAAGAGAAGGGGACGACAGAGGATGAGATGATTGGATGGCATCACTGACTCGAGGGACATGAGTTTGAGCAAGCTCCAGGAGTTGGTGATGGACAGGGAAGTCTGGTGTGATGCAGTCCATAGGGTCACAAAGAGTCAGACACAACTGAGTGACTGAACTGAACTTAACCAAAATATGTATCTACTAAGGCAGGGTGATCCAACCAGTCCATTCTGAAGGAGATCAGCCCTGAGATTTCTTTGGAAGGAATGATGCTAAAGCTGAAACTCCAGCACTTTGGCCACCTCATACGAAGAGTTGACTCATTGGAAAAGACTCTGACGCTGGGAGGGATGGGGGGCAGGAGGAGAAGGGGACGACAGGATGAGATGGCTGGATGGCATCACCGACTCGATGGACATGAGTCTGAGTGACCTCCAAGAGTTGGTGATGGACAGGGAGGCCTGGCGTGCTGCGATTCATGGGGTCACAAAGAGTCGGACACGACTGAGCGACTGGACTGAACTGAACTGAACTGAACGGAACTGAAGGCAGGGTGGTCTTCATATCTATCACACACACATCTGTCTGTTCACCTCTATTTGATGTAGATGTTCTCTTGTAGATTCATCCCAGTTACCATCTGCCACAATTGCCCTGCACATTGAATCGTAGACAAAAGAAATTCAGAATGGTTGCCAGGGCCTGAGAGAAGCCATAATGGGAGTTAATGTTCAGTGAGTGTGGGGTTTCAATTCGGGAAGATGAAAATATTCTGGTAATGGATGATGATGATGGAGGTACAAAAATGTGAATGTACTTAATGCCGCAGAACTGTATCCTTTACAAAAGTTAAAATTGGAAATTTTGTCTTACTACAATAAAAAAAATCAAAAGGAAACCTCAGATATTCTCACTCTGAGTGACTAGGTTTGCCCCCTAAGGCAGTATCAATAATTTGGTCAGGATATCCAAAGTAAAATCATCATTCTAAAACTTGATTGCCAGATTATCCTGGGTCTTCCCCTTTTTATTCAAGATTATGTCTCCTTTTGAAAGTATATGTGAACACAGCGACCCACTATGCAGATACACCTAGAGTATACATGAGTGAAGGGGAAGGACCAGAACCTAGCTCTTTTAAACTCAGGTTTTCGTATTCCATCTATGATGAGATAACATTTACCATTTACCTATGGAAAAGAAGTGGGGTTACAGAGCAGGGATGCTGAGTGAAGAGTACTCACAATGAGTTGTGATCGCTGTTAGATTAATTTACATATGTTGGGTAGTATGGACTTACTCCTGTTTATAGTATAAATCATCGTACTTTATTATGCAAGAGATTCACCCAGCAGAGCTTAATTGAAATTCAGATTTATAGGCCCCACCTAGTAATTCTGATCCAGTTGACCTTGGACTGGGGAAATTAACTTTTTAAAAAGAAATCCAGATGTTTATGAAGAAGTTAGCTGAAGAAGACATTTGAGAAACACTAACCTAGCGTGTAGCCCAGAAGTCTTCAAATCTCTTTCTCTCAGAATCCCTTTTCATTTTTAAAAATCATTGAGGACACCAAAGAACTCTTGTCCATGAAAGTTGTATATATCACTATTTACTAAATTAGGAATACTTAGAAAATTTTATTTAAAATAACAGTAATAAATCATTACAGGTTATAGTCAACATTAATTTGAAAAAGCTGTTTTTTTAAACAAAAAATTCGTGGGAAGATGACCCTTGTTTTGCATTTTTGCACATCCTAATGTCTGTCTTCCCTGGTGGCTCAATAGTAAAGAAACCACCTGCCAATGCAGGAGGTGCAGGAGACATGGGTTCGATCCCTGGGTTGGGAAGATCCCCTGGAGAAGGAAATGGCAACCCACTCCAGTATTCTTGCCTGGGAAATAGCATGCCAGAGGAGCCTGGCAGAGTATAGTCTATGGGGTTGCAAAAGAGTCACAAATGACTTGTAGAATAAACAACAACAAATTGCAGTGAGAAATCTGAAACAATGTCAAATTTTTTGTGTTCTCCTTAGCTTAGAATACATTCAGTTCAGTTCAGTCGCTAAGTCGTGTCCGACTCTTTGCAAACCCATGAACCATAGCACACCAGGCCTCCCTGTCCATCACCAGCTCCTGGAGTTTACCCAAACCCATGTCCATTGAGTTGGTGATGCCATCCAACCATCTCATCCTCTGTTGTCCCCTTTGCCTCCTGCCCTCAATCTTTCCCAGCATCAGGGCCTTTTCAAATGAGTCAGCTCTTTGCATCAGGTAGCCAGAGTATTGGAGTTTCAGCTTCAACATCAGTCCTTCCAATGAACACCCAGGACTGATTTCCTTTAGGATGGACTGGTTGGATCTCCCTACAGTCCAAGGGACTCTCAAGAGTCTTCTCCAATACCACAGTTCAAAAGCATCAATTCTTAGGCGCTCAGCTTTCTTTATAGTCCAACTCTCACATCCATACTTGACTACTGGAAAAACCATAGCCTTGAGCAGACGGACCTTTGTTGACAAAGTAACGTCTTTGCTTTTTATTATGTTGTCTAGGTTGGTCATAACTTTCCTTCCACAGAGTATGCATCTTTTAATTTCATGGCTGCAGTCACCATCCACAGTGATTTTAGAGCTCCCCTAAATAAAGCCACTCACTGTTTCCACCATTTCCCCATCTATTTGCCATGAAGTATTGGGACCGGATGCCATGATCTTAGTTTTCTGAATGTTGAGCTTTAAGCCAACTTTTTCACTGTCCTCTTTCACTTTCATCAAGAGGCTTTTTAGTTCACTTTCTGCCATAAGGGTGGTGTCATCTGTATATCTAAGGTAATACAATAGCTTGTCTTATACTTTGTGTGTATCATGCATATTGTTGTAATAGCAGGCACTTATTTGTGAAATCTTATTTTTTAGTTATACAAACCTTCTAAATATTAATACATTTTTATCATGCAACAGCAAACAGTCATACCACATTTATTAATTTCAGCACTGTTCTTAGGAGAAAAGTCTTAACATATAGAGAAACTACCGAATTTGTAATAATGGATAAACTTTCCCCACAGTTCTAATTATTATATGAAAGCTTGAATGTTAGAGCTTGCAACAAATGCTGAAAGTTATTTTCCTTGTATATTGTTGTAATAGCAGGCACTTATTTGTGAAATCTTATTTTTTAGTTATACAAACCTTCTAAATATTAATACATTTTTATCATGCAACAGCAAACAGTCATACCACATTTATTAATTTCAGCACTGTTCTTAGGAGAAAAGTCTTAACATATAGAGAAACTACCGAATTTGTAATAATGGATAAACTTTTCCCACAGTTCTAATTATTATATGAAAGCTTGAATGTTAGAGCTTGCAACAAATGCTGAAAGTTATTTTCCTTGAAGAAACAAACTCACTTAATTTTAGAAAAATGAATGACAAATACATTAATCTGTCAGTCGTTCTTTGAAGTGTTTTAAAAATAAATATTCCATGAAAATGGTAGCTAGTTCAGTTTGCAACTCAAAAACAGCTACTTTTTCTTGAGACAGCCATTTTACTTTCCTGTACAGTAAATATGCTTTATCCCTATTTCTCATTTCATGATAGAAATATTCATCAGATGTGTATTCATCCATTGAGATTTGATGAAACTACTAACTTTTGCAGACTTTTAAAACACTTTGAGATTATGTTGGTAAAGAATACAATAACTACTAGTATATTTTGTCAGTGCTGTGTTGATCCGTCATAAATTATAGCAGTTTTTCCCACCACTGCTTTTGGTGACACTATGCTTGTGGACTGTGAATTTCACAAGTGTTTCTCAGTTGTTTCCTCTCCCCTTTAGGTGGGATAGGATGGTTAGAGTGTGCTGTGTTCCTTGCCCCTAGATCAGTCGTGCTCTCATGACCTAACCCCATCGGGTTGGGTCCTGGTTAACTAGTTTCTCTTGAGGCCTTGTTAAGCAAAGAGTGTTCTGTTTCAAAATGATTCCTTTTCCCCACCCCTACCCTGTAAGAATTGTAAAAAGATGTTTATTTACTGTGGGAACCTGGTTAAGGTAGAACTTACAAAACTGTGAAGTTGCCCTTATGCCTTGGTCCTCCTGGAGTTTTAGCTCTCAGAACTTGTTCACACTCAGCCTCCAGCAGTTCATCAATTACAGTCCAGGTTTTTCTAGTCCAGCACTGCTTTCCACTGCATTTTTTGCTCTGAGTCTCTGCTCTGTGACTCTTTGTATTCACCTGTCTCTCCAGTCTTGGGGCTACCCCTACCCTGTAAGAATTGTAAAAAGATGTTTATTTACTGTGGGAACCTGGTTAAGGTAGAACTTACAAAACTGTGAAGTTGCCCTTATGCCTTGGTCCTCCTGGAGTTTTAGCTCTCAGAACTTGTTCACACTCAGCCTCCAGCAGTTCATCAATTACAGTCCAGGTTTTTCTAGTCCAGCACTGCTTTCCACTGCATTTTTTGCTCTGAGTCTCTGCTCTGTGACTCTTTGTATTCACCTGTCTCTCCAGTCTTGGGGCTTGTGTCCTGACCTGTCTTTGAGATCCAAGAAGAGTTGATATTTCAGTCTGTTCAGCTTTTTTGGTGGTGGTAGAATGAGCGGTGATGTGCAAACAAAGCAGAAGTTCCCCATCACTGCCTTTGTATTATCTGTGCAAAAGCAATAAAGTGAAAAAGGCAAATAACACCTTAGTATTACTTTGAAAAATTTTGACCTCACAGACCTGAAAGGGCATCAGAAATCTAGGCGTCTGCAGACTGTACCGTGAGAACCTCTGATGAACCCCATCCAGTGTTCATGTATTGAGGTGTTCAGGTTGAAGTTAATGCTATTATTACCATGAAGACTCATTGAAAAAGACCCTGATGCAGGGAAAGATTGAAGGCAGGAGGACAAGGGAATGGCAGAGGATGAGACAGTTGGATGGCATCACTAACTCAATGGACATGGACATGAGTTTGAGCAAGCTCTGGCAGTTGGTGATGGACAGGGAAGCCTGGCATGCTTCAGTCCATGGGTCTCAAAGAATCGGACACAACTGAGCAACTAAACTGAACTTGAAGAGAGAANATTGATACCGAATGATCTCACACTGAAATGTGTGCAGCACTCTGCTACTGAGAAGGGTTGGGGGTTGCAGGCCACTCGCATAGGTATCACCTGGAAGTTATATTCAGAATCAGAATCCTTGGTCTAACAAGATCTTCAGGTCATTTGTATGTACCTGAGAAGCACTGGTCTAGGACCTGCATTTTAGGATAATTAGGAATGGTTAAGATTACAATTAAAACATGGTTTTAAACTTTTCCATTGTTCTTTCTGTGTGTTAATTGTGGAGGGGTTCTGCCTCATAGCTTCTCTGAGGATTTTTCTCAGTATTCCTGTTTCCATTTTATAGATGGGAAGACTGGGCAGAGAGAGGTTAAAGTGACTGCCCAAAGCAGGAGTTGGCGTCAGTGGCAGTGCTCGGGCCCTCTGTTCTCATCCTTAACCGCTGAGGCATCCTGGCTCTGTCACCCCGACTTCCTGCACACACCAAGCCTGCCAACCGCGGTAACAGCCAGTGACAGCCAGTCATGATGAGCCGCTCTGTGGGGAAAAGAAAGTATAAGCCAGATTCTCATCCTATATAACTCTAGGGGAACTTTAAATTGCCAGATGTCAATCTGGAACCTTTCCTGAGTGGGAAGCTCTCAACACACAGATGGAAAACACGGTTCCCTATGGAGGATTGGGCTTTAAGGACACATTCAAGGCAGACCTCAGTCCAGAACACAGGAATGGCACCTGGCTCTCCACGACTCAAAGTGTCCCTTTGCTGTATGTCATTTAATCTTTCCAGTCACCAGATCTTATCTCTAGAGGGGATTTGTTTTCTCATTTGCCTGTGAGTCAGAGTGCTGTGTTGGAAAGATAATCGGCTTTGTTACAGTCAGACTTGGACTTGTATCTTGTCCCCACTGCTCATTAACTGTGTGTCATTGGGCCAGCTGCTGAACCTTGCTGGGCCCCACTGTTCTCCTGTTTCAAAATTTAAAGCTTCCAGAAGCAATTGTCACTATGATACCATGAGGGTCAAATGTGACGGCGTAACTAAAATGTTGCTGTTGTACAACAGACTCCCAGTGCATGCCCTGTTTCTCTCATTCTTTGTTGATATTCATGAAGGAGATGTCTTGGAAATATTTGGTAAGGGAAATAATGTTAATACATTAGTCCCATTTAATAAGCATTCACTCTGGGTCAAAAATGTATCAACAAGTTATCTCATAAAGAAGCAAGGTAATTGAGATAAATTAACTGGAAAAATGGAATGCTAAAAAGGGGTTAGTTAATTGTCCTCAAATAAATGAACTGCTTTCATTCAATAAATTATGGTTTCTTATTAGTTTTCACCTCTGCTGAAAGACGCAATGAAATGTGTGTAGAATCAAGTAGTGCATATAGAAAAATAATGGTTAAAGTCTAGAATATTTTTTCTTGGAGAGAATGCCCAGAGGTGTATGGAAAGACAGGTATAGTCCCATTTTAGGGCACCAGAATCAATGAGAACCTACAGTTACACTAACATTCCTAAAATAATATATGAAAAATATGGGGAATTATTTGATTAATTAGAAACTATTAATAAGAAGAAAGGATTCACAGAGACAGCCTAATATTGAGAGGAAAGGATAAGAGTTATTATTTTGTAATTTTCCTTTTCACCTTACCTCCCAAGAAAAGGTATTTATAACTGCCCTCTTTGCCTTAGATTAAGTTTAGTTCAGTCCTCAGTCTCCTCATATGTAAGTGAGATTGTTGAATTACCTTATTTTAGGATAATTTTTAAGCAGTTGGTTTCTTTCTGATTTAAGATGTCTCTAGAATTACAAAATATAGGGACATTTTCATACTTTTTTTTTTTTTTTTAGAATCAGACATACTTTGCAAGATGGAGTATGTCTGAAATACAAATTTTCATCTATCTAAAAATGACAAAGCTACTTTTCAGTTTGGAGGCAGGATGATGGATTCGAGGTCACAGTGCACATTGTATCTATGCCTGCCTTGCAAATGTTCAGTAAAATTTTTTGAATAAAATATTGCACAACCGGATAATCTCAGACAGTAGCTCCACAATCTTTGCAAGCACTCATTCAGCAAACCTACTCTGTGGCAGGCAGTATGTCTGTTATTTGCAGTGGTATTTGGATATGATATGAGCACCAAATTAATTCTTTAAGAGTACCCTCTACTCAATTAAAACATTCCCCAGTACTCTCAAGGGCAAATGAAATCAGGTGATTTTGTATACTAGAGTAGAAGCTGCTAAGGACAGTTTTCTGACCTTGATATGCAAGTTTGTCTCTTCAGTAACCGAGGCTCTCAGGGAGGAGAGTTGAGATGAACTGGAGGATTTGTAAAATTCTGAGGATAAAGGAATTTTCTCTTAGTCTTCAGCAAATGACGTGATGGGCACTAAAGCAGTGGTAACTTGGAGAGAAAATGAGATTTCTGGTAAATGTGGACCTTATTAATGAATCACTAAATTGTTTCAGCCTACACCGAAAAAGGTGAAATGGATAAGGATGAATAGGAAAGACGTGTGCAAGTAGATTTTCATGGGGATTTGACATGCAGACTGATTTTCAAAGGCTTTGACTCAGAGGACTCAGAAAGTAAAACCAAGGAAAAAGTAGGTGTATAGAGTGAGTCTCTTTTGGTGGGTGAGTGAGTCATACCGTAGGTTTCTTTCCTTCAAATAGTATTGTCATAGCGTCTGCTTAAGTTATTTGATCCAAGCTTTAAAAAGAAATATAGCAAGGCTCCCTTTCAGAAAAAAGACCCTAAGGAGTTTAACAGAAATTATGGTTTCTTTTCATCAACAGTTCTATGAGTCTTACTGCCACCAGCACTAATTACTGTGGCTCACAAACCCTGATCTCCTTCAGTTTAAGCCCTCAAGAATACTCAGAGCCAAGCAGTGAAAATCCAACACTGACATGAGCTTTTTGCTCTCATTTTAAAATGCATTATGTAAGAGGGAGAATCCTTATCTGAAACTACAGGTTTGAACACACCGTACGTCTTAAATTAGACCTCTCTTTGAAGCTTACTTACAGAAAGGTAGATGGGAACACAGATAGAGCTGAAAGTCAGATTCTGGGCCCATCCTGCAGTGCCTTTTATGTGAGAGGGTTAGAAAAAGATGAGCAAAAACTGGAAGACTACAGACACTAAATAGCTGTGTTTATTGAAGAAGGGACATCCATTGTTGAGAAAATTTCCTTGAGATTTATTCTTTGGAATTATGTCCTTATGAGAACCGAGGTTAACTCTTCCTGGGAGGAAAATATTTCCTATCATGAGAGAAATTAAATTAACTCTTTTAGTCACAATGCTGTGCAAGCTAGAATTGTAGCAGATGCTAAATGAAAAAAGTATCCTTCTTCTGAACTTTGCAATGTTTAGCTTTTTCTTTCCTCTAGGACAGGTGTCCCTCTCTCCGTATAATTCTTATGCTTACCGCATTCTATACTTACCATCCCTTTACTGGTCTTCCCTCCCTTTTACTCATTATTTGTTACAACTTTATTATACAGGGCATGATTTAGAAAATATGTCCAACATATATGTGTTCAATACATACTTTTCTCAGTCATATCCGACTCTTTGCAACCCCATGGACTGTAGCCTGCCAGGCTCCTCTGTCCATGTAATTTTCCAGGCAAGAGTACTGGAACGGGTGGCCATTCCTTTCTACAGTGGATCTTCCCAACCTAGGGGATGGAACCTGGGTTTCCTACATTGCAGGCAGATTCTTTACCATCTGAGCCACCAGAGAAGCCTTTTCATTTTTAAAATTTATTTTAATTCTTAAGTTGACTCAGTATTACAGAGTTTATAATGTAGAGAGACCAGAATCATCCCTAACCTTACCATTCAAGCCAGCAAACATTATTTTGGGAAGGGAATGCTTTTTGGAGGAAACACAAATCTAAAATTAAATGTCATTTTACATTTTTAGGTAGAAAGCACAAAATCATACTCAGAGTATTCTTAAAAACATATTTGCTATATTTAAATTTCCTTAAAAGCCATCACACTTCATCGAGAAGTCTTAAGTGGGTGAAGATGATCTTGTTTAGCAGATGAGGAGAAAGAGCTTCAGACAGCTATTTCAGTGACAAAGAATGGATTAGATTTAAAATGATGCTCCCAGTCCAGGCTCCAACAGTGGTGACATACTTTCCCTTCATGGGCTGGGAATGGGTCGGAATTGTTTCTTATATCAGAAGGTTGTACTGAAAATTGCCTTGAAAATATTTCCTAAATTGTAGGTGTGATGAAAAGTCTTTGGGGACTGTGTCTTTTTTTTTTAAACCAGACCCCAATTTTCAAAGGTGAATATGAGAATAAAGTATATCCAGGCAGCTTCTAGACTATTAAGAGTGGAGATTCATATCCATGTCATTTTCTCTGTATTGGCAGATTAGGTCACAGGTCTCTGCTTTACAGAGGCATTACCAGAGCCCTTCTTGGGCAGTATAGGCAAATGTAACTTGACTTTTCAGTTTTCTTAGTTTAGAGCCTATATAAAAATGGATATTATAATGCCAGTAGTAACCTAGATATTTTATCACTTGATTTTTTGGTGTGGCTCTTGTACTTTTTTTAAAATATAAATTTATTTATTTTAATTGGAGGTTAATTACTTTACAATATTGTATTGGTTTTGCCATACATCAATGTGTCTCTGCCACAGGTATACAGGTGTTCCTCATCCTGAACCGTCCCCTCCTTGTACTTTTAAATGAAGCTAGATATAATCACCCAAATGAGTTTTTAATGTAATTTACCCATATCATTGTGGTTTCTGTAAACAAAATATTAAATAGATTTGACGTCTACCCCCTGGTGTTTGGTGAAGACCCAGAGTTTGGCTTAAGATTCAAAATAACCCTTCCTCTTAGATCAGGCAATTGACTCTTGTTTTGCCTGTTTGTGTTGGAGTAGATTTAGTGATATCAAACCCATGCAACATGATTAACCCAAAAGGATCAGCGGAGGAAAAGTTTGTTCATTTGTTTTCTGCTTTGAATATTTGATAACATTTTTTTCTTCCATATTATTCATATAAATTTGTTCAAAGTGAAAAAAATTATTTAGGTAACCCATTTTGGATAGGTTGAAAGGAAGGTAGGTTGAAACCCATTTGGGTAAGTGATTAACTGGCCTGAGAAATTTTTCAGAGCTAGAGTTACTTTTCACCAGATCTCTTTTCAGAATAGCTTTATTATTAATCATGCCAATATCCACACACTGAGAAAACCACTCTACAGTTAGACAAGAGAGACCAGGCATTGGAACCAGTTCCTCAAACCACTGGAATCAATCAGTTCAGTTCATTTCAGTCACTCAGTCCTGTCCAACTCTTTGCCATCCCATTGACTGCAGCACGCCAGACCTTCCCTGTCCATCACCAACTCCCGGACACTGCTCAAACTCATGTCCATCGAGTCAGTGATGCCATCCAGCCATCTCATCCTCTGTCATCCCCTTCTCCTCCTACCTTCAATCTTTCCCAGCATCAGGGTCTTTTCCAGTGAGTCAATAAGACTTATTGATAAATTGGATGTGATTGATAAGTAAAAGGAGAGTTTTAGGATGAAACTCAGATTTCTGACTTGGAAACAGGATATAAAAAGTAGATTTGATCATGAATTTCGTTTTAGGTAGATCAAACTTGGGATGTCTATGAGAAGTCTATTAGGATATATTATAAATGGGTCTAGAACTAAAAAATGAGGTCTAGTTCTAAAAGAGATAATTGTGAGTCAATAGTATATAACCTCAGAGAAGGTGATAACACCCCACTCCAGTACTCTTGCCTGGAAAATCCCATGGACGGAGGAGCCTGAGAGGCTGCAGTCCATGGGGTCGTGAAGAGTCGGACATGACTGAGAGACTTCACTTTCACTTTTCACTTTCATGCATTGGAGAAGGAAATGGCAACCCACTCCAGTGTTCTTGCCTGGAGAATCCCAGGGACGAGGGAGCCTGGTGGACTGCCGTCTATGGGGTCACACAAAGTTGGACACGACTGAAGCGACTTAGCAGCAGCAGCAGCACATAACCTAAATTGAAGGGTGTTTAGCAGATTAAAAATGATGGGGCCAGAAGAGACACTTTAATTGTAGGGGCGGGGGTAGGTACAGAGCTTAAGATACCACCTACCTGTGAAGGTGATCAATGGCAGATCCGAGGTGGTTGCTGGCGTGGCTTTCTTGTCTCCGTGCATTCCTTCTCACAATGGAGGCACCTTTCACTTTCATGCATTGGAGAAGGAAATGGCAACCCACTCCAGTGTTCTTGCCTGGAGAATCCCAGGGACGAGGGAGCCTGGTGGACTGCCGTCTATGGGGTCACACAAAGTTGGACACGACTGAAGCGACTTAGCAGCAGCAGCAGCACATAACCTAAATTGAAGGGTGTTTAGCAGATTAAAAATGATGGGGCCAGAAGAGACACTTTAATTGTAGGGGCGGGGGTAGGTACAGAGCTTAAGATACCACCTACCTGTGAAGGTGATCAATGGCAGATCCGAGGTGGTTGCTGGCGTGGCTTTCTTGTCTCCGTGCATTCCTTCTCACAATGGAGGCACCAGCAGCAGCCCTCTTCTTTGAATGGGGCAAAAATATAAGACAAAGACTGCAGAAATGCAACCCCCTTCCCTCAAAAATCACTTAAGCTTGCCAATAGATAGAGGTTCTGATTATCATGGCATCCCAAGGAAATATCCCCCTGATCAGGTGTCCCTAGTCTGGGGGCTGAACAGTGAAGATTATGGGTAGATTGAGAAGACAGGAAAGTGCTCATCCCTTCTGTACGAATGGAGCATCTCATACTGACCATGTATAGGGCTAAGACTGAAATAGGCAGTCTCTGCCCCAAACCTCATCTCAAAGGCTGCTTCTTTATTATTCTAACAGTCTTCTTTTAAATATAACCCGGTTTTCAGTCTACAGAGGTATCTATTTAAAAAAACAAACAAACACATATACCTGGGAGATGCCACACTTTGAGAACATACTATGAATTACCTGGGTGTTACATTGGCAAAAGTGCTGAACTTAAAATCAGAACATTTCACTTTAATTTTCTGTCCTACTGTAGTCATTTTCCTTTCCTAGGCCTCTATGTCTAAGCTTATAATAAGTGATAGAGTTACATGAGATAATCTCTAAGATTTCTTCTCTAAACATTTCTGGATGAAAGTTAGTTGATAGCCAGCCACATGTAAATGTTTATTCATACGCTAACTCGATTCTTCAGTTTTTTGTTTAATGATCACGCTAAGCACACATTAGGTGCTCCAAGGATACAGAGATAAATAAGGAGCTTGGAGACTAGTGGAACTGAGATATATATTTTTCCCTAGGTGAAAATGTATTTCTCAAGAACCATTTCTTCAGGTTGTAGGTCCTTTTTTTATGAGTCAGACTTGGCATGTGGGGTTGGAGGTTGCTGGAGAGTAGAAAAAACATTTATTGTCCAAAGTGATGTCCTGAGAAACTAATCTTGAAACGGCAGATGCTGAGGGTCACAACATAACCACACTTCGGGGGACTTTTAACAAAGAGTAGTGCCAATAGATTGCAGTTAAATAGACATCCTGGTAACAGAATGATCTAAAATGAAATAGCAAGACTCTACCTCTTAAGGTAAGAGTCAGAAGATACTCAGAGGTATAAGAGAACAGCCATGTGGTTTTAGGGTCTTTCAGTGGGTATGGAGCTATGTCTAGATAAACGTGTCTAATGTGTATGGATCTGTCTAGTTGATATGGTTTCACATGGTATCTGCAGCCGGTGTTTACCTGCTAGAGCACTCCTATTCTTTCTGACTCTTTCTTCTCCACTGTTCCATCAAATGGGATATAAATAAGAGCAACTTTACTTATTTTAGGAAAAATGCAGTCTAAGGGAAAGGAGCAAGTGCTAATGAGAGAGTTGAAGATCAACTTTTTAAACCAGAATTATCTGACTGAGTGGTTAAACTTGCTTTTTTACAGCATTATTTCTTTTTTCTTTTATGCTCATTTCTTGCTGTTCAAAATCCCCACTTTCTTCTTTTGGTAAGAGGAGTATTTTTTTTTTTCTTCCAGGGAACTGTGCCTTCATCATTCCATATGACCCTGATGGCTGTGCCCTCCTCAACCAGTGAGAGAACCCGTGACTCCTGGTAAGTTAGACTGGATTTCCTTGGCATTTAGAAGTATCAGAGTTTCAAAACACATGCTTTGAAAACAGCTGATGCAGAGTCGTCCATGTTGCAAACCCCAGTGAGAATGCCCTTCTTTTGACTATGTTGAAGCAACTTTGGATCCTACTTTCCCAGAGCCCATTCAGTCCCTCTCTTCAGTTCTCTTACCTGTCCAGTATTCTGTGAGTAAATTCCTCATCTGCTTATGCTAACAGTCCAGGCTTCTCCTACTCACATTGTTATAGATTGGATATTTCTGTCCTCTCAAAATTCACATGTTAAAATGCTAACCTCCAATGGGATGGTATTAGGAGATGGGACCTTTGGGAGGTGATTTGATCATGGGAGTTGGAACCCTCACCAATGGGATTAACACTGTTATAAAAGAGACTCTGGACAGCTCTCTAGCCTCTTTCCACCCTGGGAGGATGTAGTGAGAAGTAGGCACAACCGAAGAAGGCTTTCATGAGAGCTCATTCATACTGGCTCTCTAATATCAGACTTTCAGCCTCTAGCACTGGGAAAAATAAAAGTCTGTTGATATTAAGCCACCAGTCTTTGGCACTTTGTTAAGGCATCCCACACTGACAGAGACACATATTAAGTAGATAAAGCCTTCTCCATGTATAGCTCAATGCAGTGAGCCCTTCCTATTCAGAGGAAGGTTAGGAAATATATTTGAAGTATTCTCCAATTTCTCCAGGCCAGAATAGTGGAGTGGGTAGCCTTTCCCTTCTCCAGGGGATCTTCCCAACCCAGGGATAGAACCCAGGTCTCCTGCATTGCAGGCAGATTCTTTACCATTTGAGCCACAACAGAAGCCCTCCTGTTCAGAGGAAGCTTAGGAAATATATTGGAAGTAGATTTGGGGGGACAGAGTAAATGATCCTAAATCATCTTGCTTAAATATGTATAAGGAAGAACAATGAAATTCAGATTCTTGAAGGTCTCCTTTGTTTGAAAGGCTTCCTGGTGACTCAGCTGGTAAAGAATCTGCCTGCAATGCAGGAAACCTGGGTTCGATCCCTGAGTTGGGAAGGCCCCCTAAGAAGGGAATAGCTAGCCACTCTAGTATTCTGACCTGGCAAATCCCGTGGACCGCAAAGAGTTGGATACGACTGAGCAACTTTTACTTTGTTTGAAACCTTGTTTATAACATTTCTGTTCTAAAGAGATTGATCCTGAAAACAGAAACCCCTCTTAACAATAGAGGGGCTTCTTTGGAGGTGTTGAAGGGCTCTGCTCATGTCCAAGAGCTACTGCAAGCAGCTCTTCCCCCTTTTACTGCTGGGTAAAGTGAAGGTCCAGAAGTTTCCTCGGCTTCTGCTTTGGTTCGTGAGACAAGGGATTCCATTATCTTCTACTCTCTCTTCAGACTTGTCTACAAGTCATTTATTATATTACAGCATTTCCAGAAATTTAGCAAATTCTTGAAAAGAAAGATTTAATCTTTTCAAGAGAAGCTGGAGAAGATTTATGGACGCCTATTCTTAACATGTCACAATGTGGCTTGGCTGCTAAATTTACTGGGACCGCCTACACAGCTGAAGATTTCTGTGACTGCTGGAAATAATGACTTTAGGAGGTAACCAAACAGCATTAGAGAAAAATATTTGAGAGAAAACAGATTTTTTTAGGTTACAGAAGGATTTCTCATTTTATAAAAGAACATTGCATTTTTAGGAGCTCATTAAGTTGTTTTCCCTTATGTGTGACCCCAAATTAGAGTTTAGATTTCTTAATTTTCTCTTCTAAAATCATCTGCAAGATATTGGGAAACTTGAGTTTCCAAGTCTTCAAAATGACTTACACAAAATGAAAGCATTAGTTCTTAAGTATTATTATGGAATAAATTGAATTGTGTTAGGTTGCCTTTTGTAATCCTTATTTTTTTCTGTGCTTAATCATTACAGGTAATTTAAAAATAAATACTTCTGCAAGTGAACCAATAGAAATATTTCACTGTCATTGAACAGAAAGCTAAAAGCCTAATTACTATATGTATTGAACGTTCTTCTGTGGTAGTAATTTCTTCACTTTCAATATCTTTATTTTCTTTATTTAACATCTGCAATTTTTACCTTTATATGCTGGCCTTTTTTTTTTTCCCCTTTTCCATTTTGTGGAAGAAAGTGGTACTCTGTTATACAAATATGCTCCCTATTTCCTTTGAAACTGTGTTCAGTCAGTCCCCGCAGAAAGAATAGGTAATGAAATTCTATCTCTCAAGTGTATGTAGACATATCAATCACTTTAGTGGAAACAATCGTTCCTCTGCCATTTAGAGCCAACATCTTTGAACACAGAAGCAGTACTATTGCTTTCTGTTACTATTTTTAGTTTTTCCATAGGATGCTTAGGTTTACATTCCATCCACATGCTGCCAAGGTCAAGAAAAGCAGATTTCCTGATAACATTTGATTTGAGCAAAGGGATTGATAAAAGGTGCCTTCTGTAATCTGGGTTTAGAGCCGACTGAAGATGTGGACCCCAGAGGAGGGAGTCCAGCAGCCCTGTGCTCTTGCCACCCCGCAACCATTCCCAGACCTCTGCCCAGGCTTGGTCAGCAAGCACAAAGAGTTGTAGCTCTTTATTTTGCCTTTGAGCCCGGCCCTACCTACTCTAACTTCTGCTTCACAATCCAGCCTTTTTTTCCCCTCCCTCCTACGTGAGCAAAATCTGTGCTGCCACCTTTTCCTTAAGAATCATCATACATGTTAAGCTTTTGTCATAGTCTGTATTTTAGGAAGCTGATACCAGAAGACACAGAAGATAAGGCATTCGACCTGTTTTATTCCAACTATTCCGATCCTTCGTGCCTGCTTTCCCCACCATAGACTTTAAAACCCATGCCTGTTTGAAATGCTGCTGGCTAAAGGCATGCTACTGATGAACGGGAGTCATATCATGTTAGCCCAAGGCCCTCTAGTTACTGTGAGGTGCTGCTGTCTCTACCCAAGGCACTGTTGCTGTGAAGCAAAGAGTCTCTCGCTCCCGATCCCCAGATACAGAGCAGTATCGATGCAGAAATATTAAAGAGAAAATTAATAATTTATATCAAAAATTCATTTGCAGCTGCACTTCAGTGAATTAATTACTTTTTGTCTTTCTCTTTTTATTCATTCCTCTCTCTTGCTAATGATCGACTTAGAACTAGGAAGAGGAAGAAGTAGGGTGGGAAGAAGTGGGAGGTGGGAGTCCGGTGCTGCGAAAGCAGAAAATACAAAGGAGACCTTGCTTTAATGTGGGCGCCCTAAGGGACCTGACAAGTGAGAAGGATAGGTTAAACTTAATCCCATCTTCTCTTCCCCAAAAGCAATAGGAAACCATTTTACCATGTTATAGATTCTACTTAGTATTTTAGAAGAGGGGAAAATTAAAATCCAGCCAGCCAAAGTCCCAAGTTATTAAAAAGATTAATCTGTTGTTTATCACTACATCTTCTATGCAATTCACTTCCCTGTATGCTCATTAAAATAGTATAGCCACGCAGACAAAGCGATTGTATAATAATGCTCAAGTGTTAATGGAGCTTATGTACTGACTTCCAGAAGGGTTGGGGTAGGGGCAGCAATTTTTACATAACACTGGCTTATCACACCCTGCCAGATGACACTAAGGTAACCTTATGGCAAGGTTCAAATTCATAGCCATTTTAGTCATTTTCTAAACTAGAAGGGAAAAATCAGTCAGGGAAATTTTACTTGCCAAATCCCAGACAGAGGCAAAGCAAATAGATCCTTCCCATGTATAAAGCATTCATGGAACAGGAAGGCAGTTCCTATCATGCTATTTCAAGCTACCATTTTAAAGCAAGCAAAAAGATGTACTTCTTAATATACCTTATTCTAAGTAGCCATTTAATGGGAGAAATAACCTTTGTACTAACGAGATTTTGAAAATGAATGTAAAGGCAGACACTGAGTTTTCTCCAATAATCTTATTGTTCTGGCACAAGATGGGTAGCCATTTGAGTACCAAATGGTCCCCTCGGGGATAAACAGTTTCCATGGGTGTAAATGAGTGTTCCGGTATGTGTATCAGCAGAATAGGGGATAAAGTTACAGGAGAAGTTGCAGAGAGTTCAGTGTTTCATTTTATCCCAGAGATCAGAGACTAGGAAAGGAAGAGAAGGAAGGACGTTCAGAGAGGGAGAAGGACTTCAGGAGCCAATGTCAATGACATCAGAGGCAAAGGCTCTTCTCTCAGGTCAGTGCAAGCTATCACCAGGGGAGCCTATTGAGTCCTCTCTAAAAAGTTGCCCAGGTTGCATCATAATGTTGTGCCCCAGGCTAGTATGTCTTTTGCAACTGCTTTCACATGACCCAATGTTATCAGGACCCCATCAGCTAATTCCAAGTCTGTGGTCTGGAGGCTGGAATGGGACATCACCATCTAAAAAGGGGTCTTTGCTTGAATTTCTAAAGCATGCCTAACAGATAACCAAAATTATCTAACAGTCTTGGTAGAAAAGATTTCTCCTCCCAAGGTTGAAAAGTCTTCAGATCACATTGGATGCATAATCACACCAATGTTCATTTATTTAACTGTTTAAAGAGACCTGTCTGAAGAAGACCTGTTCAATATCATTAAGGCACTTATAACTTCCATGCACTAAATATAGTGGTAAAATTCCACTGACAATGAATGTGCACTTATATTTCCATCTTCCCTAGAATTCTTTATTTGAAAATTTATCAAAAAAAAAAAAAACACCTCATCATATCAGACAATAAGAAACTGAAAATCTGTACCTAAGATACACCTTTACTGTTCCAAACAAATGTAGAATAGCATTTGATAATGTAATAAGAAAAAAAAGTCTGTTTGTCTGTTTCATATTTTGTATGTTAAAAGTAGCATTAAATAGAATAATCACAAACTTTCTCCAAAATCTGCTGGCAAGTGATTGCACCAGCAGGTGGAAAATTTGGTAGATATCTTTCCTTCCTAATTCCTTCAGCAGGAACATTTAGAACAGTATAATGATTGGCTTTAAGGAATCTTGTGCTTATGAAAAACTAATCTGATTCTGCTTTATGCATTCACATTTCTTCTCCAGCCAGACTCTTCGCATACCCTGGAAGCTCCTGGAGACTTTTGACTACCTAGTACTGCCCTCATGTGGGCCAAGGGTGTCACTATTACAAGGAACTACCTGCTTTCCTTTTTGACATCTGCAGAGGGAAGTCAAAATCATGATTTTTAATAGTTTTTAGCATATACATTGATCTAAAATTTCAGTTGAAACAGAACTGCTTTCTAGTTTCTGAATTAGAGAAAAATACTTGATATGCCTAGAAATAAAGAACAGGGGAGAAGATAAGAAAATCTAGGCCAATGTTCTCTCTCACCTGGGATTCTTGTTTTCTCCACCCAGAAGGTCAAATCTCAGCTGAATCAGTATGCAGATCACATACACAGCAACCACAGCTCCAGACTAGGGAATGTGCTAATTGGCTCACCCGCTCGAAGAACCAGGGTACCAGGTGTCTGACACACCACCTCTGAGGGAAGCAGGGCTTAATGCAGGACAAAATGTTCTTGCCACTCTACACTGTTGCCTATCCTTGCTTCTAGCAAGCAGTCTGGCCATATGCAGTGGTGACTGGAACACTTTCATAATTATTTCCCTCTTTGTAGACTAATCTGCACACTTGAGATGTTAGAATGCAGTCTAATTCAGACGAAATGAAAATTAAAGCCAGTACCCCTTCAAGCCCTCTTTCCTCACACATTTCTCCTGTAGTGTTCCCAACAGTGCTCTAAATGGTGTAATGCATTGAAAAGGTAGGTCGCACACTTAACATCAGTAGTGTTAACACTCTTTAGATCTGTTCTTAGCATTGGGAATATGGTTAAAATTATAGTCCCCTTCCAGACTGCACAGTACAAGAAACAACCCTGTTGGTTGCTGCATATAATTCCCTCCACTATTTGTCTCATGATTCCAACTCACAAACTGTTCAGTTGTTTTCTGAGATTGTGTCTGGAAGAGACACAGTGCTTTTGAGAAGGAGCATAGGATTTCATGAGAGAATGCTTGCTCGGTTCTCAGAAACCATAATATCCTCGAGCTCTCTGAATCGGAAGCTGTCTTCCTGAATCATGTGGCATCCATGGAGCTGATGCAATAGAAATAGGAACTTACCACAGCCATCAGTTGTTGATTAACTCTGATAACTTACCCTGCCTAATGACGTGGAAGTCTGTCATGCTTCCACTGCCTAATGGAGCTCATTAGATGTACACTTATTAAATATTCAGATAATTGTGGTAGTCATAATAGTGGTAATGATAGCCACATGATGACATGATGAAGAAGAAAGCATCCTTGAACTGGAAGTTTTCATTTTGCCAAAGAAAGTCAAAAGAGCTTAGAGGACTTCCGTGAGCCATGTGCAGAACACACAAAGATTATTTAGTTGTTTCTTTGCTTTATAATTTTTTTTTTTTAAAAACTAAGAGTAATCGTCTTGAAGATTTCCTGGGATCACCTGGCTACGCAAAAGTGCTGCCAGTTCCCAGACAACGTAGATAACTTTCTCTTAATTTGGGTTTGTATTTTGACCTGAAACTGCTGCTGCTGCTGCTGCTGCTAAGTCGCTTCAGTCGTGTCTGACTCTGTGCGACCCCATAGACAGGCAGCCCACCAGGCTCCCCAGTCCCTGGGATTCTCCAGGCAAGAACACTGGAGTGGGTTGCCATTTTCTTCTCCAATGCATGAAAGTGAAAAGTGAAAGGGAAGTAGCAATATAAAACTCTGTCTCAGCATTGTTAATTTACGTTCTGCTTCAGTTCTTTATTTACGATAGTTAGATTTTAGGTCAAATACCCTTGTGGAGCCAAAAACCTTACAATAAAGAGACTTCAACCTCAACTAAATAAGACTTTTTTTTCCTAAACAAGTCTGTTGCTGAAAATTTTTTCTTACTAATGTTTTTCAACTCTTATGTTTGTCAGAGTCTCCAAGTTTGGGGCAGGATAAGATGTGAAAATGTCAGAAAATTCAAGAAAACTTCTATTTTGTAAGACTCAAAGGGATTTGATAAGAATATGAATTGTCAGTTTTGCTCATCACTCAGTTCTAAAAATCTATACTCAAAACCTTTCATGTCTGTCTTATCCCTCACTAGCATCAAACATAATAAAATCAAAATAAACTTCTGACAAAAATGAGGTTTCAAAATTTTACCATGGGTTTCTTTTCTGTTTGATTCTTTTTGATCAGCACCAGATACACTAGAAACAAACAAGTTCCTCCTGAATCCCATTTTGTCTCAGCAGTACTCCTAGCAGGGAAAAAAATAAAAAGCAAAGACAAATATGGAAATGATGCTAAGATATTTCTTCTGTCATCTCTTTAACAAGTTCATAAAAGCAATACCCATGTTGGCTTTATGAATTTTTCCAAATTGAAAAAAAGATAGATAATACAATAAGGCTCAGCTTTTGAATTTGTGGTGATCTTTCTCTTGCATTTAGAAATTTTATATCCCTGACAGTTCAGTAGCACTATTTTCTCTTTTCTCTTAAGTCTAATGTAAGTCTAATGGGCTCACTTAAGCCTGTAATGAACAGCTTAGGAGTTTTTACTCTTGGGTTTCAATCCTGGTAGGTGACAATAGCTTGTTTGTATTTGCCTTATAAATTGGCTGCTGCATGGTAGTGAAAAGCAATCTTTTGCTGTCTATACAATTATTATGACGCTTCTTCAACACGATGTGCTCACTGACACTAGTTTACCTTTTGCAGCCCTAGGCTCGCAACCTGGTGGTATTTGAATGTATTCGCTCCAAAGAAACTGTTGGTTTTATGACAGCTTTGCAATGTGGAATGAGCTGAAAGCAGGCTCAACTGACCCAGTTATAACAACATCCCTGAATCTGGAGATTCTTCTGGCTTCTGATGGTCGCTTTTCTTGTATGTGGAAAAGTCCACAACATGGCTAGAAAAAGAGAGAAACATCTTTGACTAAGCCTGCACTCGAGGAACTTGTCAGAGATCTTTTACTATTTTCTCCTTTTGTCCTGAGCAAGAGAGTCAGGGATGACAAACCATCAGGAACATATGTGACAGTTGACTATTAACAGTTGACTATTCCAGCTAATGTTGATGGAAGAGCAGCAATGGTACTACTAAAATTTCTGTTTTGTAGTGAATTGTAGGTGGCAGTCTGATCAAAAGAGATAGCAGAGGAATTGTGTGATCCTACTGTTTTAGTATTAAGACTGTGTGTCTGTGAGGGGATAACACCGGTTGGCCTAAAGGAGATTACAGACAGTTGCAAAAGTCTCCCGCTCTTTGTCACTTCTAAAAGCCACTGCTAGTTTGGTGACTATTTTGAAAGTTTACTTTTTGATTGTTTTTGTATTTCATGATATGTATTATTAGAGGAAAACAATATAGGTTCTAGAAGGACTATTCATTTGAAAGAGAAAGCCTAAGCAAGTGTGGATCAAAGTAACCTACCTGATGAAAACAAACCAAAGTATTTATTTGTATTAGTAGCTTTTGCTGCAGTTCCCTCCATGAGATCTAAATTAGTTCTATTAAGTCTAATTCCCAAAGAAGCTTTCATTTTCTGGGTCCATCTGCCAAAATGGATTGCCATTTGTGATGGGCCCAGAAAGTAGTAAGCATGTTGAGCAAGTTTGCTACAGATCTGTCATTTGCTGCTGATATAGGAGTAGACATATTGCATAAGATTTCTTTGAAAGGAAGAACAAACTAAAAACCAGCTATTGAATTTCTAGCTACATGAATTTCTCATTAGTGTTGAGGTGCCATAGGGGTGAACATGAACATTCTTCCTTACAAAGCCACCCAACAGATAGAAGAGGGAAAAACAATTCCAGCATTCAGAAAAAGAAGTCAACAGCTGACTCATGTGCTTTCCCTATGTTTTCTCCAGAGCTCTATGGTGAATATTCTGTGCTGGTAATTGTTCCTAATCAACTGAATGAGAGAGAAAGCAAAAATAAGAACAACTCCTTGCTGTATATTTACTATAAGCTCAGTTCTCCTCCAAGATGGAGGACACCAAGACGAATCTTAGAAATGATCTTTTTAGACATTTCCTCCCACCTATTACCCAGTTTTCCCACTTGCTCTTTTTTGAAAGTGCTTTTAAAAATACTTTCCCTGCAAATGTATGCAGCATAATAATCTGATAATAATAGTATCATCAGCATAGTCTTTAATAGTCACTCTAGTCCAACTTTTGCCAAGTTGTAACCATGCTAGAAAATAGATATTGAATCTGTAGAACAGTCCATCTCAGCCATGTCCCTTAGAACAGAACCACCACCACGAGTGTGTGATAACACTTTGAAAGCTGGTGCTTTGATCAGGTCAGAGTTGGGTTTAAAGGCATGACACAGGAATGGACAATGGTAACTTTAGTGATGGGAGAGAGGAGATGGAGTGGCTAAACTTCATTAGTGGTAGATCGCTAGGAGAAGACCCCCAAACCCCTGCCCCTGAGATCTGTGAAAGACATGGAGTTCAGAAGCTCTTCTGTGAGGACGTGTTTATTACAGTCATGTACTTAGCCCACTACTTAAACCACTCCAGATGTGTTCTTAAGCTAACCCTCTTTGTCACTAACTTGGGTCATACTTTATTCCTTATGATCTAAGAATCCTAATGAGAGTCACTAAAAATATTTTCACATCTGTGAATCATCAGACTTTTAACCAACCCTCTTCTTTCAAAGAATGATTGGAGGAGATGGAAAAACAAGAAAAGAAGAAAGTTAGGGAAGGTTCTACTATTCTTCTGGGATCAGTTCAGTTCAATTCAGTCACTCAGTCGTGTCCAACTCTTTGCGACCCCATGAATCGCAGTACGCCAGGCCTCCCTGTCCATCACCAACTCCCGGAGTTCACTCAGATTCATGTCCATTGAATCAGTGATGCCATCCAGCCATCTCATCCTCTGTCATCCCCTTCTCCTCCTGCCCTCAATCCCTCCCAGCGGTCTTTTCCAATGAGTCAACTCTGCATGAGATGGCCAAAGTACTTGAGTTTCAGCTTTAGCATCATTCCTTCCAAAGAAATCCCAGGGTTTATCTCCTTCAGAATGGACTGGTTGGATCTCCTTGCAGTCCAAGGGACTTCAAGAGTCTTCTCCAACACCACAGCTCAAAAGCATCAGTTCTTCAGCGCTCAGCCTTCTTCACAGTCCAACTCTCACATCCATACATGACCACAGGAAAAACCATAGCCTTGACTAGACGGACCTTAGTTGGCAAAGTTATGTCTCTGCTTTTGAATATGCTATCTAGGTTGGTCATAACTTTTCTTCCAAGGAGTAAGCGCCTTTTAATTTCATGGCTGCAGTCACCATCTGCAGTGATTTTGGAGCCCCAAAAAATAAAGTCTGACACTGTTTCTGTTTCCCCATCTATTTCCCATGAAGTGATGGGACGGATTCCGTAGATATGCCCAAATCCATAATTGTAAGCTTTCATCTGCTTATCAATTGCATGTCCTAATGAGCACTAATTTTCTGTGTGTCTGAAGTAAATTGTATAAACTAGGAAGTTTTGAAAAAAACAGGAACCATAATTTCTTAAGCTAACCCTCTTTGTCACTAACTTGGGTCATACTTTATTCCTTATGATCTAAGAATCCTAATGAGAGTCACTAAAAATATTTTCACATCTGTGAATCATCAGACTTTTAACCAACCCTCTTCTTTCAAAGAATGATTGGAGGAGATGGAAAAACAAGAAAAGAAGAAAGTTAGGGAAGGTTCTACTATTCTTCTGGGATCAGTTCAGTTCAATTCAGTCACTCAGTCGTGTCCAACTCTTTGCGACCCCATGAATCGCAGTACGCCAGGCCTCCCTGTCCATCACCAACTCCCGGAGTTCACTCAGATTCATGTCCATTGAATCAGTGATGCCATCCAGCCATCTCATCCTCTGTCATCCCCTTCTCCTCCTGCCCTCAATCCCTCCCAGCGGTCTTTTCCAATGAGTCAACTCTGCATGAGATGGCCAAAGTACTTGAGTTTCAGCTTTAGCATCATTCCTTCCAAAGAAATCCCAGGGTTTATCTCCTTCAGAATGGACTGGTTGGATCTCCTTGCAGTCCAAGGGACTTCAAGAGTCTTCTCCAACACCACAGCTCAAAAGCATCAGTTCTTCAGCGCTCAGCCTTCTTCACAGTCCAACTCTCACATCCATACATGACCACAGGAAAAACCATAGCCTTGACTAGACGGACCTTAGTTGGCAAAGTTATGTCTCTGCTTTTGAATATGCTATCTAGGTTGGTCATAACTTTTCTTCCAAGGAGTAAGCGCCTTTTAATTTCATGGCTGCAGTCACCATCTGCAGTGATTTTGGAGCCCCAAAAAATAAAGTCTGACACTGTTTCTGTTTCCCCATCTATTTCCCATGAAGTGATGGGACCGGATTCCGTAGATATGCCCAAATCCATAATTGTAAGCTTTCATCTGCTTATCAATTGCATGTCCTAATGAGCACTAATTTTCTGTGTGTCTGAAGTAAATTGTATAAACTAGGAAGTTTTGAAAAAAACAGGAACCATAATGAACCTAGGATTAAAACTGAAAGTTATTGGTGCTTCTGATTCTTTAATGTCTATAAGAATATTTGAGGTGAGTGCTCATAATGTAAGTTCTGATTTCTTAGGTGTAAATTGGGCCTAAGACTTTGCATTCTTACAGTCTTCCATGTGATACCATTCTGATTGATCATCTGTCAATCAACTTTTGAGTAGCAAGGATATAAAAATGAAGGTGCAGCTACACAACCAGTCTCATTTATTCTTTGTAGGCTGGTGAATAAAAATGACCATCAAAACCAGATCAGGTTACCATTTCTGATCTGTGTGGCTTTGAGTAACTCCTTTAACCCATTTAGCTTCTTCATTTGTAAAATGATGATGATATTTCTCTTGCTCTTCTCCATAAAAATGCAAAATGGTAGATAATGCTGGTGCTGCAAGAGGGCTCAAGGCCCTGGGAGCCCTGGAATGGGAGCCCACAATAGCTCTGTGGAGGCTTCTGTAATGGCATCTGGGACCTAGGTTTCAGCTCGAGAGCTTATGGAGGCAAGGACCAGGAGTGGCTCCCTGTCACCAAGCTGGGCCACCTGGTTAAGGACATGAAATCGCCTCTTTGGAGATCTATCTCTTCTCTTTGCTCATCAAGGAATCATTGACTTTTTCCTGGGGCCATCCCTCAAGGACAGAGTTTTGAAGATTGTTGTTCAGTGGCTCATTTGTGTCCAACTCTTTATGACCCCATGTACTGCAGGGCTCAAGGCTTCCCTGTCTTTTACCATCTCCTGGAGTTTGCTCAAACTCATGTCCATTGAGTCGGTGATGCCATCCAATCATCTCATCCTCTGTTGTCCCCTTCTCCTCCTGCCCTCAATCTTTCCCAGTGTTTGAAGATTATGGCTGTGCAGAAGCAGACCTGTGCTGGCTAGCGAACCAGGTTGAAGGCATTTGTCCCCACTGGTGGAGAAGACAATGGCACCCAACTCCAGTACTCTTGCCTGGAAAATCCCGTGGGCAGAGGAGCCTGGTAGGCTGCAGTCCATGGGGTCGCTAAGAGTCGGACACGACTGAGTGACTTCACTTTCACTTTTCACTTTCATACATTGGAGAAGGAAATGGCAACCCACTACAGTGTTCTTGCCTGGAGAATCCCAGGGACAGGGGAGCCTGGTGGGCTTTCGTCTATGGCGTCACACAGAGTCGGACACAACTGAAGTGACTTAGCAGCAGCAGCAGCAGCAGCAGTCCCCACTGGGGCTTATGACAGACATATTGCTTTGGGTGTCAAGTGCTCTAAGGAGGTAGCCAGGGCCATCTGTGAGACCATCATCCTGGCCAGCTCTCCATTGACCCTGTTGGATGAGGCTCCTGTTGTAACAAGATCAGCAAACCCCATACCATCCCCTTCAAGGTGACTGCCCACTGTGGCTGTGTGCTGGTGCCTCTCATCCCTGCCCCAGGGGTACTGGCATCATCTCAGCCCCTGTGCCCAAGAAGCTACTGCTGATGGCCAGAATTGACAACTGCTTCCACCCTGGGCAGTAGCACCAGGGTGAGGGCTGAGGGCTGCACCACCACCCTAGGCAACTTCACCAAAGCCACTTTGATGCCATTTCCAAGATCTACTGGCAGTTCACCCCTGCTCTCATTATAAAGTGTTCACCAGGTCTCCATATCAGGAGTTCACTGACCACCTTATAAAGACCCACACCAGACTTTCCATGCAGATAGCCCAGGCTCTAGCTGGTAGCCACCACCTAGTTTTATGAGAAAAATAAAGTGAATGAAGCCAGAAAAAAATTTATCTTGCAGGATGATTCTGAAATTGAATGATGTAACATATAAATTTGATAATAGCTTTTAAGCAAATGACATTTTTCTAATCAAAAAGCATTTTGAACAATATGCAGTTTCCAATAGTAAGTGTCAGAGGGAAAGAAAGGCATGATTTCTGACCTAAAGAGTTGGTAAACCAATAAGAATAAAAATCAAAATGTCTATAAATTGCTAAAATAGAATATACATTGAATAATAAATGTCATAAGAGAGGTAAAAACAAAATGCTCTGCAGTTGATAGAAGGAAAGGTTGACTGAGGGGTGGAAGAATGAGAAAGATGGAAAAATAAAGGAAGGCTTCAACAAGGAGTCTGCATTTGAACTAAACCTTAAAAGATAAGTAAAAGTTCAGCAGGCAGAGGAGATGAGAGTGTCATTTAAAGCAGAAGTAACAGCTGTAGACACCATGATATTGTGAAAAACAGTGGCCTTTTAATGACATTTCCAGTCTAGAACTAGGTCAAATTGGGAGAAGAGGAGGAAGATGAAGCCAGTGGCACCCAGAAAGGAAAGATCTTATATGCTGTGCTGAGTTCCTGGGACGGACAGCACCTCCCTCCTATTACAGATCTCATCACACATTATCATAATTATGTATTAGCTCAAAATGACTCTGTACCTTGACTGCAAATGTCTGACCCATAACAAAAACTCAGCGAATTGTTGTTGGCAGAATAGATGTCTAAGTGTCTAAGGGAGAGAGTTTCTTGCAGGAGGATTAAAGGCCTTAATAATCTTGCATAGCTAGATCCCACAGTTGCCTGTTCTGCTTGTCCTGCAGTGACCCCAGCCTACAGATTTGCTCCAGCATAAATATACTCCTTAGACACCCAGCATTTTTTATTTGGAATGATTGTTACATTATATAACAAAGCAACCATCCCATTATACGACCCATTGCATGCATTCCATTTGGCCTCCCTGTGATGATTCAATCTCTGAGTGGCGCTTAAGATGGTAAAGGTTGAGAGATGCTATTATACTCTAAGCAGATTGAGATCATCAGATGAAAACTATGGTGTGTCAGCATGGTATCGCCATGGCTTGTAACGCAAAGTTCAGTAATATAGCTTGCAGCTACTAGTTGATTAGAACAGCTTTCTAGGCTAGGACGTCTTAAACACACAGAAGCATGGGGCTGCTTACTTCCTCACAGAAGCAGAGTGGTAGTCTCCAGTGAATGATATGATTTCAATACAGAAATTTTGCTTACATCTCACTTCATTTCCATTCCATCTATTGATTTTTTTTTTTCAGGATTGTGCACATGTATTGGAATACCTTTATTAAATCCCCCAGGCATTCTAAGTAAACACAAATAGAATAAAATTAGGAACAACTGTAAGGGAACAATTGTAAGTAGACCGTGCCTTCGTATTATATTAGAAATAGAAACCTTGAATTTATCAGATGGAATCATTTAAGGGCTGGCTCTAAGCAGAATGGGAAAGAAGGCAAAAGCTTATTTTCTGCAGAGAGAGGAGAGTGCAGAGGTCAAGGGCATGGGCTGGAGGTAAGCTACTTGGATTCCAAACCTTACTTGAAGACTTCTTAGCTTTGTGATTTTGGTTACATTGTTCAATCTTTTATGCTTCAAGCTCATCCTCTATAAAGCAGAGATTATAATATAGTTAATCCATAAAGCTATGGAAAGTTAATCCAGGAAATATTGCTTGGAATAAAGCTGCCACACAGTAAGAGCTTAATAACTATTAGCCATTCTTATAGTCTCCAGGGTCTCTACCCCACTAATTCAGTAACTATCCCCTACTTCCAGACTCCCTCATTCCATATTTCTGGTGCTCCCCTGTATCTTCCTTCTTCTCATTTCTAGCAAGGGTTTGAGTCATTTATGTTTGTGTAATTGTGTCCCCACAAAACGTTGCCCCGACAGAAACCTTTTTATTTACCTTTTATTTCTTACTGTAGAAAGAAAAGTGCTTTAAAAAATAATTAGGAAATTCACAATGTTTATAATCAAACGAGAGACCTATTATCCCAGCCCATACCTGAAGCCTCTGAAGTCACAGCAATATACATTCATTCATGCAACAGATATTTATTGAAGTGTTCTCTGGGTCAGAGACTCCTGGATGTTCGGAGAGGGCAAAGATAACAAGGCAGGGGAGATGCTCAGTATTAACTGGGGAGTGTGAGAACACCAGGAAGGGGAATTTAATCCAGCCTGCTGTAGGAGAGGAGATGGGAGCAGGAAAGGCTTCTCTTCATCTGTCAATGCAGAATCCCTAGGATTATTTAATAATGAGGATCAGTTTTCCTCTAACTAGTTAGAGGACAAAGTCTTCTTTCTCTTCTGTCTAAAAATCCTGGAACTATATCCCTCCATACTTTTACAGTGCTCAAAGGACAGGGAGGGTGGGGAAAAATCTAATGTTTCCCTACCTCATGTATTGGGGACTTGGGTCACAGGAAGGAAAACTTTGCTTCAGGCATTACTTACACTGTGAAAACAGCATGGGTGCATCCATGCATTCACTTCTTTTCACTGTGCCTCCTGCAAAGTGCTTACTGAGCACACATAATCCATGTCAATAACGCTAGGGAAAATGGAGTTTATATTAATAAAAGACATTGTGTCTCTGTTCATGTGGAAATTAAAGGTTGTTGAAAGATAAGAAGTATCCTACAACGAAATAGTTAAATAACAATGAAATGAAATAATTAATTCTCAGTGAATTATTCTATTAGTGATTCTTGATGTTCTGGAACAGACATCAGTTAAGATAGCAAATACTGAAAGTTTCATCTCAAGCGCCACTTCCTACCAGCTGGAAGCAAATGGCTGGAAAACTGTGTAGCCAGTGATTATCTTACTTTGCCAGACTCAGAAGGAAGTAACTTTGGGACTAGTGTTCATCATGCCATAGGAATGGGAAGTGTGAGCACTTGCCACATCTTTGCCATGGTGTGCTGGCTATGTGGGCTTCCCAGGTGGTCCAGTGGTCAAGAATTACCTGCCAGTGCAGGAGATGCAAGAGATGTGGGTTCAATCCCTGGGCAAGGAAGATCCCCTGGAATAGGAAATGGCAACCCATTCCAGTATTCTTGCCTGGAAAATTCCATGGACAGAGGAGCCTGGAGGGCTATCAGTCCATAGGGTTGCAAAGAGTCAGGACTCAGCATGGCACAAGAGCTGGCTACATAGTAAACTACATAATAGCAGGATGGTTAAGAAAAGATGTTGCAGTCTAAAAGACCTGCATTCTGCTCTTTGCTAACTCTGTTGTTCAGTCACCCAGTCATCTCCAACTCTTTCTGACCCCATGGACTACAGCACACCAGGCTAATTCTGTGCTAATTCTGTGGCCTTGGGCAATTTATTTAACTTTTCTGAGCCTCAATTTTTTTAAATGAAAAGTGGAGGTACTATTGTTTACCGACTCTCTCAGATCTGTCCCC
Source organism: Aepyceros melampus (assembly GCA_006408695.1). Classification (NCBI taxonomy): domain Eukaryota; kingdom Metazoa; phylum Chordata; class Mammalia; order Artiodactyla; family Bovidae; genus Aepyceros; species Aepyceros melampus. The sequence continues at coordinate 101,410 of SJXQ01011827.1, read as the reverse complement.
AGCAAAGGTCTCTCTGCCTGATGCCATTTGTGCCAATAGGAGACTGCATTTGGTTCAGAAGCAAAGAGAATGGCTTTATTCTTTAATCAAAGAATGGAGACTTGCAAAGTTGCACTGCAAATTCTTCCTTTGTGTAGATGGGAGAGCGATTGGATGGATCCATCTTTAAGGCATGAGGGATAGTTGCCAAGTTACTAAGAATGGAGATTTGCAAAGTTGCACTGCAGAGTATATGCTCTCCCTAAAAGACCATGCCTGCGGGGCTGCTTTATTTGGTTTTTGTCTGCAGGGAGCGAGTTGATTTCTCACGGTTGTGCGTAGATGTGCACTGCTCATGGTTTCAGACCCCAGTGCCCGGCGCAGCAACTCCACCTCCATCTTGAATTAAGGTGTCAGGGGCACAGAGCTTCTGCTCACAGATCCCCAAACTGAAATTCTAGGCACAACCATTTTTCAGGAGAAACACTAGTCTGAACAGTCAGGTGCAAGGCTGCTGCCCTCAGTAACCTATGAGCAAGTGATACCAAATGAAGAATAAAGGAAAAGAAAAAGGTTAGACTTTATTATCCAGATTCTAATTTTATTCCCCAGAAATTGTTAATGGGCTTTGCCAGTGACAAATCCTTCCTCTGTCTTTTGTCCTGCTCCTTATTCCTCCTCTCATCGTCTGTAATTACTTCCTGCTAATTTGAGGTGTCATCGTAACCCTGGGTGAATGAAAAGAGCTTCTCCCCAGCTGCCTTTACGTCTGTTTGATTGTGCCCAGGCCTTACCCCTGACCATTTGTATCCCTGGGTGACCACCTTTTAGAGACAAAGGATGCCAAGATATATTTAAGATATATGGTCCAGATATTAGCAAGAGAATTATGGTCACATGTCATATTTTCCCTAAAAATGACAGGTCTTTTGCCTGTAGGCACAAGTGTGCCCTGTGGGTGAGGCTCAATGTCGTGGTTGAATATCCCGGGTCTCCCTTGTGTTGTGTTTTGAAAGGTAAGAACTTCAGTTCAGAGAGGGGTTCACATGAGTAGTCAAGGGGTTTATTGCCTCAGCTTGTCTCTCTAGAGGCTGGGGCTTTGGGGCCCTCTTCACTCAAGTGTGATGTCCCCAGAGTGATCCCTGCAGCTTCAGGACCAACCTAGTCCAGTTTTCTTTAGCTTGACTAAGGCTGGTTTCAAGGTCTGATTGGATCTCTTTACTTTCCCTGTCAGTTGGGGTCTCCAGGCTGAATGGTAGCTCCATTTTGTGCCCAGGGCACTCGTTATCCCCTTTGCACTTGAGACAAAACTGTTGGACCTGTATGACTTTGTAGAAATCCTGGGAGCCCAAACCTGGGGATTATTTCTTTAGGTAATGTCTTAGCCATTGCAGCTTCCATTTCAGTCCTAGCAGGAAATACTCTGTCCACCTAGAAAACTAAGTCTATTAGCACCAAGAGATACCTGAAATTGCCCAATACTCTTGGCATGACAGTGAAAATCTGCCAGTCTTCTCCAGCATGTGTCCCTCTGGTTGCATAAGTGCTACCTGGGAGCCTCTCAGGGGGGAGAAGGGGTTATGGTGTTGGTGTTGTTCATAGTGCAGCTGAGGCCTGTCTCAACGATCCAACTGACTACTCTTTTCATGCGAGAAGTTCCCGTGACCTAACTAACCACAATTACCTAGGGCTTCCCTCTTATAGTGAGTTCCTTGATAAGCCTCCCTGAAGGCTTGACAAGCTGCAGTTAGAGGAAAGAAGTATCGCCCATGTTCGTTAACTAGCCACACATGGCCTTCTAGATGTCTGCTGAAGCTCCATCTTCATGCTTTGTCTAACTCTTCCTTTGTGTAGATGGGAGAGCGATTGGATGGATCCGTCTTTAAGGCGTGAGGGAGAGTTGCCAAGTTACCAGCTCTGGGGCCACCCTTTCGGCAGTTGCGTCTGCCTTATTATTTCCCGTTGTTACCTCTGCATCCTCTTTTTGGTGACCCCTAGGTGAATCACTGTTACTTTTTTTGGAAGCTATACTGCTTTGAAGAGCTTTAATATGCTTAAGCCATGTGTTACTTGTTTATTCTCTGCAGTAAGCATACTTCTCCCCTTCTAAATAGTCTCATGTATGTGTAGGATGATATGTGTAAGCATACCAGGAATCTATGGAAATATTTAAGATTCTCTCTGGCCTGACTCCAGGGCTCAGGTGAGGGCTCTCAACTCCACCTTTTGTGCAAAAGTTCCTGGGGTGGACTTCTTGCTTCTGTGACTTGACTCTGGAAGGTGACTACATATTGCTCCAATTTTTTATTTTTTTATTTTTTTTGCTTTCTCATAAAGCTGCTTCCATCTGTGAAACATTGCTCTTAGATGTTTGGGAGAGGCTCACTTCCTAGGCTAGGGTGACAGGAATAGTATCTATGATTCCTATACAGTGATGCTGCAGGGGTCCTGTTTCTGTGGGTAGCAGGGTGAGAGGATTTAGTGGGTGACAGGTTTATGGTTGTCCCTGGGTTGTCTAAAAGCGTAGACTGAACTTGAATCAAACTTCTGGAGTATAGCCATTGTGTTCCCTTAGAGCTTTAATGAACCCCGAACCTGAGGTGGAGGCCATATAGTGATTGGCTGACCAAGCATTAACTTTTCAGTCTTCTTAAGCAGAGTTGTTAAGTAGCTGCTACTGCCCGTAGGCAAGGAAGGCATCCCTTAGCAGTTAGATATAATTGTTTGGAGGAATAAGCAACTACTCCAGTAAGGGGTCCTGAGGATTTAGTGGGTGACAGGTTTATGGTTGTCCCTGGGTTGTCTAAAAGCGTAGACTGAACTTGAATCAAACTTCTGGAGTATAGCCATTGTGTTCCCTTAGAGCTTTAATGAACCCCGAACCTGAGGTGGAGGCCATATAGTGATTGGCTGACCAAGCATTAACTTTTCAGTCTTCTTAAGCAGAGTTGTTAAGTAGCTGCTACTGCCCGTAGGCAAGGAAGGCATCCCTTAGCAGTTAGATATAATTGTTTGGAGGAATAAGCAACTACTCCAGTAAGGGGTCCCAGTTTTTGAGCTAATACCCTAAGGGCAGTTCCCCTTCTGTCATGAATGTATCAGTCAAAAGTTTACAGTCCATGGGGTCGCAAAGAGTCGGACAGGACTGAGCGACTTCACTTTCACTTTTCAGGAGAGCCAGAACAGAGGCATAAAGTAGTTGGTTGATCAGTTCTTGAAAGAATCCTTTGTATTCTCAATTCTATAAAAGGATTATTATCTTTTCCTTTGACTTNAGTCCATGGGGTCGCAAAGAGTCGGACAGGACTGAGCGACTTCACTTTCACTTTTCAGGAGAGCCAGAACAGAGGCATAAAGTAGTTGGTTGATCAGTTCTTGAAAGAATCCTTTGTATTCTCAATTCTATAAAAGGATTATTATCTTTTCCTTTGACTTTTCATATAGAGGCTTACCTATTAGACCATAAATAGAGACCCAGATGCCACAAAATCTGGCTATCCCCAGGGAACTCTTAGACTGTCTTACGGTTTTAGGAGGGGCAGAGCTACAAAAAGGCTTCTTTCCTGGGGTAGGCTTTTCTGACCTGTGAGAATGAAGCATTGTCTTGGATACCTTTTATCCTGTATTGACTAGGTTGTTCCAGGTGGTTAGCAATTTTTTCAGAGGTCTCTATAAGTTAGAACTGGCAATCAGAATGTTGTCTAAATTCTGGACTCCTTTCTCCAAATATGGATCTTTTAGGTCTTTAGCGAATGTTTCCCCAAAGATGGTGGGGGAATTTTTGAACCCTCAGGGCAGCAGTATTGTTTTTCATTTTTTATGTGGCTGTGGGAGTCTTAGTTGAGGCATGCAGGATCTAGTTCCCTGACCAGGGGTCAAACCCGAGTGCCCTGGATTAGGAACGCAGAGTCTTAACCACTAGGCCACCAAGGAAATCCCTGTATTGTTGTTTTTGTCGTGTGTTTGGGCCCTGCCCCTCAAAAGCAAAAGTTTCCTGTGACTCCTGTTTCTAATCCAGAAAACCAGGTCCTGGTGGGCAGTAAAGTGGCCAGCAGTGTGCAGGGGTTAGATATACTGGGCGTATATCCTCAGTGGCTTCACTGACTGCCCAGAACTCCAGACCCTCTGGTATTCCCCATTGGGTTTTCTTAACAGGAAGAATGGGTGTGTTACAGACTGACTGTCATGGTCTAATAAGTCCCTGGTCAATTAGGTCTTGTATAACAGGGCAGTGCCCAATAAGGCCTCTCAGTGGAGAGGGTACTGCTTTCCTTTGGGTCCTGTATGTCCAGGTTTACATGGCCTAACACAGGCCTGGTGCCTGCAGCTCATTCTACCTGTTCTTGGGCCTAGACTTTGGGATTTATTCCAGAGAGATTGACTTGGAGCTTTGTCTGGGAGCTTTGTCCTCAGACATTAGGACTGTCATCCTGTGCCCTTTGTCTAAGGGGACACCAGTCTCTAATTTGTCTCCCATTAGGTGAATAGTAGCCTCTGATTTATCTCTTCCTGGCAGGGATATAGGGCCTTGGGGGGCATATAAGAATGTGTTTGTCCAGTTTACATTCTCATGGCTCTGTGAATACCTGTTCTTGGTATTTCCCTGATAGCCTCATAATTTTACAACCCCTGTGACTAAGTTTGCCTGATTTAGTATTCAGAATGGAGTAAATGGCAGCTAAGAATTTGACAGGCTTTGCTCCTGTGTTCAATGTCAGCTGAGGCTCTTTAGGGGTCAGTTGGAGTTCCAGGTTAGGAGCCCTTAGCCCCTTCATTCTACATTTGGACCATCTACCTTCAAGAACGGTGGCCAGGATTTGCCATTTCTGTCCCCTTTGAGGGTCCTCCTTATTTACATATGGTACCCTGTTTGGGTTCCAGTTTCCTTGGCTTGCTAGCCCTTGGTGGAGATTGGAGATCACTCATTGGAATCAAGTCTCAGTAGGTGGTTAGTCCAGATTCCTGTGCCAACCAGTTGACATTGGAGGGCAACTGGTGTGTGAGCTGGCCTCCAGACATTTTACCTTCTGAATTTTCTTTCTGTATATCTTCATTATTAAACACCTTCAGTCTCTAATTTGTCTCCCATTAGGTGAATAGTAGCCTCTGATTTATCTCTTCCTGGCAGGGATATAGGGCCTTGGGGGGCATATAAGAATGTGTTTGTCCAGTTTACATTCTCATGGCTCTGTGAATACCTGTTCTTGGTATTTCCCTGATAGCCTCATAATTTTACAACCCCTGTGACTAAGTTTGCCTGATTTAGTATTCAGAATGGAGTAAATGGCAGCTAAGAATTTGACAGGCTTTGCTCCTGTGTTCAATGTCAGCTGAGGCTCTTTAGGGGTCAGTTGGAGTTCCAGGTTAGGAGCCCTTAGCCCCTTCATTCTACATTTGGACCATCTACCTTCAAGAACGGTGGCCAGGATTTGCCATTTCTGTCCCCTTTGAGGGTCCTCCTTATTTACATATGGTACCCTGTTTGGGTTCCAGTTTCCTTGGCTTGCTAGCCCTTGGTGGAGATTGGAGATCACTCATTGGAATCAAGTCTCAGTAGGTGGTTAGTCCAGATTCCTGTGCCAACCAGTTGACATTGGAGGGCAACTGGTGTGTGAGCTGGCCTCCAGACATTTTACCTTCTGAATTTTCTTTCTGTATATCTTCATTATTAAACACCTGAAGGCAATGGCACCCCACTCCAGTACTCTTGCCTGGAAACTCCCATGGACAGAGGAGCCTGGTAGGCTGTAGTCCATGGGGTCGCTGAGAGTTGGACACAACTGAGTGACTTCACTTTCACTTTTCACTTTCATGCATTGGAGAAGGAAATGGCACCCCACTCCAGTGTTCTTGCCTGGAGAATCCCAGGGACGGCGGAGCCTGGTGGGCTGCCGTCTATGGGGTCGCACAGAGTTGGACACGACTGAAGCGACTTAGCAGCAGCAGCAGCAGCAGGCAGCCTTGGCTAGGCAAGAAGTAGAGGTTATCTGGTTCTATTTCCAGTTTCAGAAGTTTATACCTAATGTCAGGGGCAGTTTGTGAAATAAAATATGATCTCAGGATCGCATTCCCTTGCAAGGACTCAGGGTCAGTGGAAGTATAGATTCAGAGGCATTCCCCGAGGCACCGTAGAAATGCCAAAGGGTTTCTGTTGGCTCCTGATTGATTTTCTTTATCTTATTCCAGTGGACAAGTTTCTCTCCTGCGGCCTGGATTCTTTTTAGGATCTCAGGATCATGTTTTTATGATGCATCTTTCACCCTTTTTCTCCATTGTCTCAGTGGTCCCAGTTGGGTTTATTACCTGGGACCTCTTGATTCCTCAGTCTGCAAATAGTATGACCTGCACTGTTTCTGTTCTCTGTGTCTGCTTCATCTCATGCTTTTGAAAATACCATAGGGTTTTCTTTCCTTCCTAGGAATACTTTGAGGAGGCTCTAGATGTCAGCCCAGGTGGGGTCATGGATCTGAAAGATTCTCCTACTCAGATTCAGGAACGTCTCTGGCTCCTCCCTCAATCCCTCACTAGGACTTTTCCAGTTATACAGATCAGAAGTGGTCAATGGGATGTATACCTGAATGAGCCCTGCTTCTCCATCCGGGACCTGCCTCAAAAGGAGTACTTTTCCTAGAGGGTTGTGGACCCTGACTGGTAACTAGTACCACTTTGTGGACTTGCTAGACTGGGTTCTAGGGGAGAAGGTTTGTTATGGAGGGAGCCCCTTGGGCATGTAGCCCAAATTGTGACATAAGAAGGAAGAGGGAAGGGTGAGAAGAAGTTAGGGTGCGAGGCTTAGGGAAGAGATCAAGAAGGTCCTCATGGGGAGGGTCAAGGGACTGGTAGGAAGCTTTTCCCTGCTTCTCCATCCGGGACCTGCCTCAAAAGGAGTACTTTTCCTAGAGGGTTGTGGACCCTGACTGGTAACTAGTACCACTTTGTGGACTTGCTAGACTGGGTTCTAGGGGAGAAGGTTTGTTATGGAGGGAGCCCCTTGGGCATGTAGCCCAAATTGTGACATAAGAAGGAAGAGGGAAGGGTGAGAAGAAGTTAGGGTGCGAGGCTTAGGGAAGAGATCAAGAAGGTCCTCATGGGGAGGGTCAAGGGACTGGTAGGAAGCTTTTAGGCTCCTTTGGTATTTCCTCAGTGGAGGAGAGCAGACATCCCTTTTGAAGTTCTTTGTTCTGATTTATGTCTTATGACCGTAACAAACTAGACATAGGGAATTTCATCCCATTTCTTTTGTCTCTGACATAGCAGGCCCAATTAAAAAATGGTGGTATAATTTAGAGACCCATGGACAGGCCTTTCCCCATCTCCTAGCAGTACTGGGGCCAGGCTATATTACTCATGGTTATATGTTTTGGGGTCAAGGAGTAATAACCGAAAAACTTCAAATTCTTCAGGATGGACCTTAATGGTCAATCCTTCAGTCTGGTGGACATTTGTTTCTCTGTCTCTTAGAAGTTCTATTATGATTTATTTCCAACTAGCGAGGGAGTGATTTGTTGACATGCAAATGCGAAAAGATTTGACCCAAATAAGATTGTCTGGTTCAGGAGATTGGGAACCAGCACCAGACTCTTAGCTGGATTCCTCAAAAGACCACAGGAAGAGGTGTCCAAATAGTACACCTGCTATAACTGGGGTTCCCCTTTTGTAGTTTGAATTTGCTTGAGAGTGTCCATCCCTCCCCAGTGAGAATGTCCCATGGGAGATTAGAAGAGGCCACATCTGAGCCAAAGCAGCTTTTTATGATTTATTTACAACTAGCGAGGGAGTGATTTGTTGACATGCAAATGCGAAAAGATTTGACCCAAATAAGATTGTCTGGTTCAGGAGATTGGGAACCAGCACCAGACTCTTAGCTGGATTCCTCAAAAGACCACAGGAAGAGGTGTCCAAATAGTACACCTGCTATAACTGGGGTTCCCCTTTTGTAGTTTGAATTTGCTTGAGAGTGTCCATCCCTCCCCAGTGAGAATGTCCCATGGGAGATTAGAAGAGGCCACATCTGAGCCAAAGCAGCTTAGCAACATTAATCCCTGACTGGTTTGGTCTGTTGGGGAGTATCCTGTCTATCTGAGAGAGTGGTTTTCTTCCTCCTTTCAGCTGAAAAGGAGTTTTCAGAGTTCACACAAAGTAAAGGCTAGAAATCAGAAAGGATTCCCATGGGGTACTCAAAAGATCTCCAAGGCAGGTGGTATCCTGTACTGATACTGGGAGGAGAGCCTGTGGAATCTCGATCAGTAAAGAATCTCCCAAGGTTCATCTCATAAGCAGTGTGAGGAGGAGAGGTTGAGTGGTGGGTGTTTCCTGTTCTTGCCAGTAGCTCCCAGGGCTTCCCAATAATGGGGTTCCTGATCTTGTGAGTGGTTCACAGGGTTCCCAGCACTGACTAGAAGAGATCAAGTTACTGGTTGCATACCTACTGCTGCTGCTAAGTTGCTTCAGTCGTGTCCGATTCTCTGCGACCCCATAGTTGGCAGCCCACCAGGCTCCTCTGTCCCTGGGATTTTCCAGGCAAGAATACTGGAAATGGCAAGTGAGTTGCCATTTCCTTCTCCAATACATGAAAGTGAAAAAAAGTGAAGTCGCTCAGTCATGTCCGACTCCTAGCGACCCCATGGACTGCAGCCTACCAGGATCCTCCATCCATGGGATTTTCCAGGCGAGAGTACTGGAGTGGGGTGCCTTTGCCTTCTCCTGGTTGCATACCTGCCTTGGGACTTATTCATTCTCAGGCATCCCTTGTGCCTTTCCTTGAACTCAGATTGTGGGTCCTCATCTCATCTTGTTAGGCAGTCCTCATTACCTGAGCCTTTTCCCAGCCTTGCTTCTTGGCGCATGAGGTTGGCTACTTTTCTTTACAAAACTGAAAGGGCCTATGGAGAATGCTACTGTTGACTCCTGGGCATTGGTGAGAACTAGAAAGCCCTGGGTGTAGGCCCTGCTGCCTTGCACAGGAGTCAAGATGACAGGGCTACTGGTGAAACAGTGGGCAAGAGTGCTGCAGCTCTCTCTTATCCACAGGTCTTCAGCATCCCCAGGTATCTGGCACCTCGGGAAGACCGGCCAGATGCAGCAGGCAGGCACACATGAGATTCAATCTCTGATCCCCAGTGATGCTGCAGTGTGGTCCATTCAAGAGGATACTCTGGGGGCTATGGGCTATGCTGTACCACTTGGGTATCAGGTTGCTGGTCCAGGTTGCTCTGGATTTGGCCAAAGGCTGCTACCCTTCTACCCCATCAGAGTGAACTCAACAGAGTCAGTCATCCTCATGTAACTTCCCAAAGCCTCTGCCATCCTATCTCTGGAGTTGGGGTGAGTCAAGAGCCTAGTGGGTATGTGCAGATGGAAAAGGCCATGATCTGGGTCACCGGAATTTTGTTACCTCCCCTCCTGAGTGGTCCTAAACAAGGGTCCTTCTGCCTAATGTCATTCAAATCAATAGAATTCAATTCAGAAGCAAAGTATAGCTTTATTCTTTAATCAAAGAATAGAGAGCTGCAAGCTTATACTCTGGAGTACTTGTTCTCCCCAAAAGGCCATCAGCGAGGCTCTTTCATAGGGTTCTTGTCAGTGGGGAGGAGGCAGAATTCTTACTGGTCAGTCATAGCTGTGCTTCCCATGGCACTCCAGATTGAAGTGCTCATAGTCTGCCTCCACCGTCTTGAGTTGAGGTGTCATGGTCCTTGAGCAGAAGTGATGGACACAGCCATTTCACACTAGAAACTTGATCTGAAGTGCCAAGTGCAGGGTCTATGCATGCGGTGCTCTCTGAGCAAGAGAAACTAGAATGAACACAAAGGAAAAGAAAGTTAGACTTTATTTTATTACCTAGATTCTGTTTTCATTTCCCAAGAATTATTAATGGAATTTACCAGTGATGCTATTATCTCATTCAATTAAATTCCATGAAAGAATCACATGTCTCTCATTCATCTTTATAACCCTGGCATGTGGCCCAACAAATAGCTGTCCTGCCCACCTGCCTTTACACATCCACACACTCATACATGTTGGAAAAATTCTTGGAAGAAATTGGGACTTGAGAAGAACTTTAAAAGAATAGGTAGAATATTGAGACTTCCCTGGTGGTCAGTGGTTAGGAATCCACCTGCCAGTGCAGGGAACACGGGTTCTGTTTCTTGCCTGGGAACTAAGATTTCGCGTGCCGCAGGACAGCTAAGTCCGCGCGCCACAACTGCCGAGCCTGCGAGCTGCAGCAACTGACACGTGTGGAACCTGTGCTCTACAACAGGAGGAGCCGCGGCGACGAGACGCTCGGCCACAGGAACCAGAAAGCAGCCCCGGCTCACCGCAACTAGCAAAAGCCCGCTCACTGCAACAAGACCCGTGCACCACAACGAAGACCCAGCAGAGCCATAAATAAATAAAAAAAATCTATAGAGTTCAGAAGAAAACACGTAACCAGCACATACATAAATTTTTTAAAAGAATGGGTAGAATATTAATACATCAATGAATGTGAGAAAAAAATGACTCCTTGAACCAAAAGACCTGGTAAAACGTGGAAACCAAAATGAGTATGACAGGGACTAAAGAGGAGAAAGGAAAGCCAGGAGGAAGAATAAATAGCATCCAAACACCTTCAATTTTGGAAGACGCTGAAATCACCTCATCTGTATTTTGTTTTGTGAAGCAAGAAAAATGAAGCTCGGAGGAGTTTAAATAACTTACAGTGGTAGACATTGGCATCGGTGAGATTACAACCCAGATTGCCTGATGCATATTTCAATGCTCACTTGAGAAGGGACTGGAAGAAAATGCTAGGAAGTCAGTCAGAAGTCATATGGTAGAATTCTCCAAATGCAAAATTCACTCCTTACATAATGAGGATCTCTCTTATCTGTTACCAGCAGTGTAAGCAAGGTTAGAATGAAGTTTCCTGGACAGCCTCTTTGAGAAACACGACCAGGGAAACGGGTCACCAAGCAAGCACCACTGATTGGCAAGCATGGTTCCTGAGAGAGCATGGACTAAAAAATGCCAAGTTAATTTAGAGGGAAACCACCCAATTGATTTGGTAAGGGGAGACACTGATTGCTTGATTGAAGCAGGGACTGTATGCCAAAGAGAACTTCCTCCTCCCTGAAATACCATATTGCGTTTATATTGTGTCCAACACTAACAGAAGGTAAAACCTACGCATGATACTATGATGGTTACTTTGGCTTTTTTATTTTATTTTATTTTATGTTTCTATTACTCACAGAATCTATCCCTCTGTGTTTATGTCCAGATATTCTTAGTCTTATTTTATAATGGAGCAACAATTAAATATGATTAGCACTGGTCTCTTGACCACCATTGTTTCACTTGAGGCCATCCTAAAATGTGGAATCAGCACCTGACATCTTCCCCAGAAAGGTAAATGTTGCTCATTTTTATTTGTCATCTAATAAGTAAAAGCCAGATTTGGAGGTGGAACTTCAGAGTGCAGTTGCTTCATCCTGAGAAAATGTCGGTGTCTGTTTACATCCAGATATTAATGGAATAATCTCCCAGATCAGTCAGAGTGCTCGAGACACATCAGTGATACATATGCCCCCATTGTTCTTAATTAGCTTCTGATTAAAATGTCTTCTCATGCTCTTCAAGCTTAATTGTTGTCATTGAGATCCATGAAAGTACTCTTGCAAAGATTTCTGCATCAAGAGTTAGAGGCAGGGGATCTATAGTGAAGCACCATGTCCCTGGGAAGTTTTTCTCTCTTTCCTAATTATAATCAGTCTCTGACTGCCATAATATAAAAATTGTAATACCCAGGTAATGGACACCCTGCAAACATACTGTGGCTGTAGTATCTGAGTTCTTCGGGCAAAGGATCCCTGCAGGGGCAGTCATTGTGCTCAGCAGCGCTCAGCAGTTCCATCCAGAAGTTTCTTCCATCAGTGGATAGTGTTTACTCCTCTTTTCCATTGGGATGTAAGCATTGCAGAACAGCAGTTAGGCCTAAATTCCAACATGGTATATTCCTTGCCGTGGACCTGCAGATTGCCTACTCTGCATCAGTTTCACCTCTTAACCCCCTGTTAACAGCACTAGTTTTCCACCTTGGGAGCATATCACAATCTACCTGAGAGATATTTTTAAGACCACTGATCCCTAAGGATTATCCTTGCCTGGTTCAATCTGAATCTTTGTACAGAGGCTAAGAGCAAGGGCTCTGAAATCAGTAGCCTGAGTTTGTATCCTGGCCCCACAATGCAAACTTGGGGTGTTTAAGCTCTCAGTGCCTCAGTTTTCTCAAGGATAAAATCAGGTTATAACAGTACCCTCATGGTAGTATGGTGAAAATTACAGAGTAAATATTTGTGAAATACTTAGAATAGTAGTTAGCACATATAAACGTAATTTAACAATTTGTTATGATGGTGATAAAGATGATCATGATCACCATGATGGAGGGAATGAAATGGTTGATCAAATTGTGTCTGAAGTCCATGCGCCTCTGAAAATTTAATAGTAAAGAGCCAACAAGCTGCTTCTATTTTTAAAGTCTTTTTGTGTTCATTTTTCCTATTATTTGAAGCTTCTTAGATAAGGCTGAGAAGCCTGTGGGTAGTGCATGGATACTATAGAAACAACCACCAGGCTGTGACTTAAATGAATTCTGGTTCCAAGTGCTACTCTACCTAAGGAGCATTGATTTCAGGAGACTTTGCAGCACTAATTTTATGAGTCTGTGGAGCTGACATCTGATAACCTACCAACTGAAGCTCCAATACTCTGGCCACCTGATGTGAAGAGCAGACTCAGTGGAAAAGACCCTGATGCTGGAAAAGACTGAAGGCAGCAGAAAAGGGTGGCAGAGGATGAGATGGTTAGATCGCATCACTGACTCAGTGGACATGAACTTGGGCAAACTCCAGGAGATAGTGGAAGACTGGGAAACCTGGTGTGCTGCAGTTGATGGGGTTGCAAATAGTTGAACATGATTTAGTGACTGAACAACACAATAGCTAATACTTTTCGCTCCTCAGGTTTATTTTTCTAAGAAATGAGGAGGCTGAACTAGAACTTGAAGGATAATCAAACTTAAGGAGCCCATGTTTTTATTATTTCCTGGAGGCCAGAGGGTAAATTTACTCTTAGGATAAGAGATTAGTGGACCAAACTTTGTAGAGACTTGCACACAAGCTTTTCTTTCTTTTCAAAAGTTAGTTTCCACTCTGTCCCTGAGGATGAATAGGAAGGAAGTGTTCAATGCTTCTGATTTTCAGAATGGAAACCACGGCAACAGGAGAAAACAATTCCAGAGTGGTAGTGATGAACACAGAAATTACCTGTCTTTGTTACACGTTTGGAACAGAGCCATTCTACAATTGATCTGCGTATCTTAAGAGCCTATATACACAGCACTGAGATAGTTTCTTCAATAGAGGAGATGTAGAAGCGACACTTTAAAACAAACTGTCCCTTGCATCTGGTTACCTCCCGTGCAGCTCATCCAAGATTGGTTGCGGTAACTGAGTGTGCACATCAGGGTTTTAGACCATGGCCAGGCAGTTCCCAAATATCCATGTGAGAACTGAATTCTGAAGCAGAAAATACAAACCACTTAAAAGTTTAATGAGGCTGACAAGTAGGTTTAGTTCAGCCTATAATTTACTTTGAATTGAATTAGAAGCCAACTTTTAAAATCAGTTTGCAAGTAAAAATTCTATTTTCCAGACTCTGTGGAAAAAGTTGGAAGATCTGATAACACTGGGCTGACATTTCTCCATGGCAGTAATAGGCTATCACTGACTGGCAACTGCCCCAGGACTTACCCAGTTTGCTGCAGTGCCTAACCCACCTAACATCAGCTGAACATGGAAGCTGACAGTGTTTATTGTCCAGCTTTTGCTTTTTCTGCTTCACTCACTTCTTCCAACTGCTTGACCCTTGTAGATACTTGGATTTGCAACCTTAGTTTGTCTTTAAACTTTGTCCACATCCAAACTGATACACCTGAATTCAGTTTTTTTAAAAATTGAACAAAAGTGTCGATGGTACAGTGAGTAGGGGTGAGGAGTATTGGCTTCATGGTGCCATGCAACTGGTTTAACTGTTTTACTTTTCAGAAATCTCCAGTGATGCTCTACAGACACAGACATGTAGTTAATTATATTTTGAACTTATGGTCTTAGACCTCTGTGCGTCTCAAAGAAGTGACAGTTCTTCAGATCACCTACCGAGATGAATTGAGGAAGAGTTTTCTGGCATAGAACTCAAATTACTTTATAGATTAGCCTGAAGCCTTCTCTGCATTTTCCTCATTTCCTTTATGGAGCTTAAGTCAGAAATAGCTTTTCTAGTACCGTCTATTAGAAGCACATGAAATGTCAAGCCAGATTTATGGATTAAGAAATTGACATTGGATCATAATTCAGTTTAGAGTAGAAGGAATGAGAATGCCAAGAATGACTTGGAGCCAATTCCTTTTGTGGTCACAACAAGAACAACAATGAAGAGAGTGTTGGTTTCTAAGTCAAAGCCCCTCCTCCCTCACTCCTGTCCTCAACTGTCTTTTGATACCTATACAAACTACACAAATACAGGATATACAATTAAAATGGACACCTAAAATCTCCTTGCTATTTATTTAGCCTTTTTCCCCTACATACCTAATTCGGAAGTTCTCCTCTCTGACCACCATTTCTTTGCTTATTTCCCAGTTCCTCACTTCTACTGAATTCTGCCTTTGTATGTAGCTATCTCTTTAACTAAACTGTGACTGCCAGAGGGGAAACCCATCTTGTTCATCATTGTTACCCCAGGGCCACTGCACACTACTTGGACACCGTAGGAGCTCAAAACCTATTTGTAGTTACTTAAATAATTGGTGACCTCCAGTCCCTCAAGCTGCTGCTGCTGCTAAGTCGCTTCAGTCATGTCCGACTCTGTGCGACCCCAGAGATGGCAACCCATGAGGCTCCCTCATCCCTGGGATTCTCCAGGTAGGAACACTGGAGTGGGTTGCCATTTCCTTCTGCAATGCATGAGAGTGAATAGTGAAAGTGAAGTCGCTCAGTTGTGTCCAACTCCTAGTGACCCCATGGACTGCAGCCTACCAGGCTCCTCCATCCATGGGATTTTCCAGGCAAGAGTACTGGAGTGAGATGCCATTGCCTTCTCTGGTCCCTCAAGCCCCATCTCTAATTCCAAGATGCCAGCCTCCTTCTTGTTCCGTTTGCCTCACTACCAAACCTGAACCCTATGGTCAGCCATGGTAGTAAATTCTTACATTTCCCTGTCTTCCATCTCCCTTGACCAAGTTCCTAGACTGTCAATAGTTGGTGGAAAAAAAATTTAAAGGCGTATTTATTACAAGAAACATACATTATAAAATAGTAACTGATGTTATAAGCATATGTAATGATAGTATTCGGTTGATTCTTATTGACTCTGCCACAAGGTATGTCCTCCAAATGTTCCAGATCTTCAGCTTCCCCAACACTCCATACTCGTCCTCCTCGGGCACATTAGATGACCTAACCTATTTCTGAACTTTGGATAACCCAAATCAAGTCCCTTAATTCCCTGTTTCCCTTTTCAGAACATCATTGCGTTATTACTTCTCTTTATTTTTCTGTTTGTCCTTCTTTGTCAGCTAATTGATGCGCTTACTCATTGGTTCCTTTCTATCCGATAATCTCGAGAACCTTTTTCTGACTTTCTTCTGTGTGTCCCCCCTTTTTTTTCTCTTCCCATTTCTCTCTTCTGTTTTTGTTTGTTGTTTGTTGTAGTTTGACTTTCGTCTGCTTCACATGTCAAAAGTAGCTCTTTAGAAGGTTAATAATGTCACAACTGTCAAAGCCAAGCCTTTTTTAAACTGTATTTCTCTTAAACATTTGTACCACGTTTATCACTTTCTTTTTACATCCTTTTTAACAATAACTTTTAGGATACCATCGCATTTTGATTCCATTACTTTTTCGATTACTTCTTACCAAAATCCCATTTTTGCCTTCTTGTCCTATACTGTTAATCACACAGACTCATAATGAACTTTGATTCTTCTCTTGCCTTTCTTTCTACCCCTTGTGCCATCAGTGCCCAAGTCTTAAAGTGTTCTTTCAGGGGCCAAGATAGACATTTAACTAGTTGTGTTGCCCTGTATTACTCAATTTGAACATGTCAGTCTCTTCTTAGAAGCCTGAGATGTTTAAGGTGCATACTCTGGAAAACCTCAAATAAGTAATAAATTAAAATCCAGAATGCGGCTGAATCCGAAAAACAGAAAAGCAGTTTTGTATTTGACATGTGACAAGTGAGATGATAGTTAACCATATTTATCTTCTGCCTCTACTTTTGGATGGGGATTTAGTTCAGAGAAAACTCATACTGGATGGCCAATCTTCCCTTCACTCCTTTCCCACGGAGGGGACAGAAAGGAGAAATGAATATATGAAAGAGGATAGTTCTTCCTTGCAAGTGAGATAAACACAACTCAGACAAGCTTAGGCTAAAATGGGGGGTTTATTGGCAAGAATAAGTAAACCTGGTGAAGAAAAGCAATGACTCTGGAACAACTGGAACAACTGACTCAGTAGCATAGCTCCTTATCCCTGGCCCATACTTCTCTTTCACTTCAATTATATTCTCTTGGGTCAGGTTTATCGATGATGCTTGAGTCATAGCAACTGGAAACCTGGGTTCACATATTGTCACTTTTTCCAACAGAGAAAAGAGGATATTTTCCTCTGTTCCAGTTTAAAACAAATAAACAAACAAACAAACTAGGAGAGACTTTGATGGACCAGCTAATATGTTAATTCTCATATCATTTTGCTTGGTTGGGCATATAGGGCCATATAGGAAGCTGGCAGCTCTCATTCACTTATAATAAGTTTCATAAGATGTGAGCCTCTGTAGTACCTCGCTCAAGCCCACATCTATCTGTCCTGATCCAGTACACAATCCCTATTTAATAGAAAGATCATTTAGATTTTCTCTCAACATTTAAGTATCTTTTTTTAAAAAAACTAGGACAGTTTGATTTTAAGCTTTGAATTCAGAAAATTCAACTTATCCTAGTTTAAAAAATTGGTATTTCATGCGTTTTGGCCACTGGGTTGAAAGTGAAGGATTAAGTGCAGACTTTCCTAGTCTTAGAATCTCAGAAATCAAAATTACTTCAGCAGAATTCTCCAAATGGATTCTACAGCAGTGGTACTTGTGTGCACTTTACAGATGGCAGAAAATTTCATGAAAACTCTTAGAACTACCCATTAGGGCTGACCTGAGGTTGAATTAACAGCATGCTGGCACAGGCCTGACAAAAGTACAGGTGCAGAATCATGCCATTTCTCTGCTGTTTCCATTGCTGTTGTAGACATCGTCATTGCCACCATCTTACTTACTCTTGAAGCCACTAGGAATTCTTCTCCATCCCTAGATTTGAGCTCAGGAATACGAAAGAGGGGAATGTCTTTGTCTAAGTTCCACATAGAGTTTTCTGTCACAGATTACAATTCACTCTATATAATATCTAAATAATTAAAACTTATATCAAAGACCTGGGTAACATACTTACAAATCCCAGGTCCTATTTTGACATTCTTTTGTCAGCAGGTCTTGAAGGGAGGAAAAAAAATGAGCATAATAGGTTATGAGTAACTACATGTGTCTGAGAATAGATGTTGTGGAAACTTCTGACAGCCAAACAATCAAATACAGAGGTGGCTGCCAGAGACCTCCATGCTCTTCTCAAACAGAGATCTTCTTTTTTGGATGATGTGATTGAAAACAATTTTCTATGTAAGACACAAAAGCCACAGTTGAGAAGAATAATAAAGGGTTACAGCATCAGAAAATTTCTTTCCAAGCCATCTAAAAACACAAAGGCGGACAAAAATCAAAGCTTGGAACAAGCCGACACATAACCTAACTCATGAATTCAGCTTGCCTCAGCTCAGGCTGCAGCTTTTTTTTTTTTTTTTAATTGGATACTCAAGGTCAGTTGTTTCAAATCAGTAATTGGTGATCTATTGTGTTAAACTCACATGAGCAACAGTCAATTTTGTAGCAGCAACTGCTTTAGGAAGAAATTGCCCTTAGTGCCTTCAGCATCCCAAACAAAAATAATATACTAATGTATCTGCTAAGTACTGATGAGAAGGATGTAATATGCATTTCCACAGAAATGTCTTGCAATTTAGGATTAATTAATGTCCAATTATTGTAAGCTGTAACTAATAAATTTTAAAAGTCAGCTCTACACTTCCATTTTGTAATGTTTTTATAAAAGGGAACATTAGATGTTTTTAATCTTGTCTATTCCTGCAAAATACCCCAGATAACATGCTGTTTTGCATTTCAAATAATATATACTCATTTAAATGCAAAACCAGGGTCCAATCAGAATAAGATGGCAATCAAATTACAATATTCAATGACGAGTTTTCCAAGCTGACTTCATTAGTAAACTATCATGAATTTCAAGATCTTACAAGGTTTCTATTTGTTTGTACAACTGCAAAGGGCTCAATTATGGAGCTTTGAGAGAGTCTAAAAATAACATCAGACTAATTAAAAGTTTCAACAGGATTTGGGCTAGCACTCTTTTGAAACTCTTTTTTAATCTGTTCAGCTTCCAAATGGACTTTGGAAGCTACAGCTCCCTTTTAAATATGTTAAAGTAAAAACAACTGGCAAAGGAAATACAAAGGAGTCTGTAGCCTTCCTCTTCCTGCACCTAAAATGACAGAGGCCAGTGTGCAGCTCTGTGTAGAAAGACTTGGCCAGTGGTGAAGGCGCTGCTTCCACTTCCTCCTGGACTCTTAAGGGGACTCAGCTCATTTTCTGTCATTATTGTGCATGTTGAAAACAAGCTGGGAGAATCTGTAGCTTCAAGTTGCTGAATCTTTGAAAAACTCAGGCAAGAGGTTCAGTCTTTGAAGTCATTTTCCCTTTGGGAGGTAAGATCCAGGTAATCAGGAAAAACTCAGGAGGTCGGGCTATTATGATAATGTTCTGCCAGTGCAGTTGCGGCTCATGATGTTCCATCATTTGGATCGTGGAACTTGTGGAGACTCCCAGCAGAGCTTCCATCTCAACAGGTGCTTGCTCTGTTTGACAAACAGGACAGTGACAGGATAGGGGATTAAAGGCACCTAGAAGCTGAGACTTCCCTATTTATCAGAGAGAAGCTGAGACTTCCCTATTTATCAGAGAGTGCAGTAGTGTGGTTCATTAAAAGTGGTTTTTATTTTGTTCTTTTCCTTTACATTTCTCAGTTTAAACTCTCTTTATTTTAAGATATGAGGTAAAATGTTAGAAAGTTATTGTTTGCAAAAATGTTAATTTTTCATTTTAACGAATCACAGAAATGAATTTCACTGATTTCAAGTTTTCCAAAATTGTATGGATACTACATTTACTGAACCCCTATTCTGGAGGTTATATAGGTACCAGAGCCTCTGTCATTGCCATGGAAAAACATTAGAGTGAGCTCTCAGCTTAAGGAAGAGTACAACCTTGTAATTTGGTCTTACGAATACATGTATGCTCAGTGATGGCTGACTCTTTGCTCCCCAATGGACCGTAACCCACCAGGCTTCTTTGTCCATTCAATTTTCCAGGCAGGAACACTGGAGCAGGTTGCCATTTCTTTCCCGGGGGATCTTCTGGACCCAGGGATTGAACCCTAATCTCTTGCATTGGCAAGTGCATTCTTTCCCACTGCACCACCTGGGAAGCCCCTTATGTTGTACTTATTAACATGCAAGCCACTATGGCAAATGGTGTTTTTGTTCCTGTGCCATTTAAATGAACAAAAGAAAGATTGTGACCAAGGCAACGACATCATCATTAAACCGAAGGAGGCAAGTTGTGCCTGTCAGATCTTCGGTGTAATAGTTGTAAGCCTCATTTCAGAGGCTGAATTTCCTTTAGAGGACTTCCTTCATAGTTAAGTGTTTTTAAGGGCAATAACCCATGAATAAAATATCTGTGAGTGAGGGAACTCTAAACTCTTACAAAGCTAACTCAGTTATCTATGCAAATAGAAGCAGGGGTTGCATAAATCAACAACTTCCAAAGTGATTCTCTTTTTTAAATTGAGCCAATAATTTCTACATTTCATCTTCTCTCTTCAATAAAACATCTTTTTTTTTATTCTCCCTAACCAGATCTGTAGCTAAACAACAAAACAAATCAGCTTGAATTTCATCTCACCTTCTTTTTTCATCCCCAAAAGAGTCTGATCAATGGCAGTGGTCAAAGGATAGAAGCAAAAGGCTCGAAAACCCCACCAAATAAATAATCAATCCTTGAAGAATCTAGTATTGGGTGAATTCATATTCTCATCTCCATCAGACTCATATCAATAGTTAGCAAATTCCAATCTTAAGGCTATCCAGAATCCTGACAGAAATTACTTAGTGCTTGGATTCACATGTATAGGGTTTTCTATGTGACTGGATTTGTGCCAAGTACAATCTAGATTGGTCTTTATAGAAGAAGTTATCTCAAAGGTAAGAAAAAGGACTGAATGATCAAAGAAAATAATAGAGCACCATAAAAAACATAGAAGCCTTTTAAAAAGTAGCTAAATCCCGTGGAGATTGTTTGTAGTAGTAGGAGAAAAAAGTACCATAAAGTCCAATAGGTGAACAGAGATAATGAGGGAAAAATAGCCATGCTATTTCTATCAAAGGTATATCAGAAAATGTGAGAAAACTATCACTTTGTGAAAGTATTCAGTTCAGTTCAGTTCAGTTGCTCAGTTGTGTCCGACTCTTTGCAACCCCATGAATCACAGCACACCAGGCCTCCCTGTCCATCACCAACTCCTGGAGTTTACCCAGACTCATGTCCATCAAGTCAGTGATTCCATCCAGCCATCTCATCCTCGGTCGTCCCCTTCTCCTCCTGCCCCCAATCCCTCCTAGCATCAGGGTCTTTTCCAATGAGTCAACTCTTCGCATGAGGTGGCCAAAGTACTGGAGCTTCAGCTTTAGCATTAGTCCTTCCAATGAACACCCAGGAGTGATCTCCTTCAGAATGGACTGGTTGGATCTCCTTGCAGTCCAAGGGACTCTCAAGAGTCTTCTCCAACACCACAGTTCAAAAGCATCAATTCTTTGGCGCTCAGCTTTCTTCACAGTCCAACTCTCACATCCATACATGACCACTGGAAAAACCATAGCCTTGACTAGATGGACCTTAGTCGGCAAAGTAATGTCTCTGCTTTTGAATATGCTATCTAGGTTGGTCATAACTTTCGTTCCAAGGAGTAAGCGTCTTAATTTCATGGCTGCAGTCACCATCTGCACTGATTTTGGAGCCCCCCAAAATAAAGCCTGACACTGTTTCCACTGTTTCCCCATCTATTTGCCATGAAGTGATGGGACTGGATGCCATGATCTTCATTTTCTGAATGTTGATCTTTAAGCCAACTTTTTCACTCTCCTCTTTCACTTTCATCAAGAGGCTTTTTAGTTCCTCTTCACTTTCTGCCATTAGGGTGGTGTTATCTGCATATCTGCAGTTATTGATATTTTCCCAGCAATCTTGATTCCAGCTTATGTTTCTTCCAGCCCAGTGTTTCTCATGATGTAGTCTGCATATAAGTTAAATAAGCAGGGTGACATATACAGCCTTGACGTACTCCTTTTCCTATTTGGAACCAGTCTATTGTTCCATGTCCAGTTCTAATGTTGCTTCCTGACCTGCATATAGGTTTCTCAAGAGGCAGGTCAGGTGGTCTGGTATTCCCATCTCTTTCAGAATTTTCCACAGACAAGGGATAATGTATGACCCCATCTGGAAATATTGTAGAACACTCCTGTTACATATTACCTACATGCCCTGAGACCACTTTATATATGAATGTAGACAGTAATATCCTTAGGGCTGATAAGAAAAAAAGAGCTATCTTATCAAATAATTTCTATTTTTAAAGGAAGCTTGCCCCATCTAACTTTTGAACATTTTAAATCTCTCTTGACTGTTAATGTGGAAGAGATTTTAAACATGGTTACATAGCAGTTTTCTCATTGGGGCTAGGCCTGTACGTTTCTAAGAAAAACTCTGTTAGATGAAATTGGAATCATAAATGAAGATAAATCATGCTTTTAGAAAAGAAGTGATAAGTAGAGAAATTAACCCAGTTTGTCAACAGAAAATGTAGACTAGGTGCCTATTCTTAGAAATAGCTTTGCCTTAACTAGGAGAAAGATACACATATAAACACTTGTCCTTTTAGTATCTGCTCAGCACTTGCATGCCTTTCCCAACAGGAAATTCCTGGATCCTTCCTGGGAATTATCTTTTTCCCAATGAACACTAGAAGAACCTCTTTCCCTTTACCTACTAGGTGGGTATATGAGCCTTACTAAGCCAAAAGGATGTTCACTCCCTGGAATCTAACAGAAGCAACATGACAGAGACAGAAATTGCTTAGAGTTCTCTCCTGAGAGTCAGCCTCCTGATCAGAATCTCTTGCTATTACACTTGGCCTTCTAAATCCACAGTTTTCCCAGTAGAAGATGTGGAGGGCCACCTGTACTGTGCTGTTTCATGTATGGGATTTGAGTATCCTTGGATTTTGGTACCCACAGGGGTCCTAGAACCAATCCCCATGATGCTGAGGGACAACTGTATTGTGTTTTCTGCTCTTTTTTCCTAGCACTGCATTGATACCTGTTCACTCTCAAGCCTGGGTCTTCAGGCTCCTAACATTCTCTGAGCTTACTGTATCTGTCCCATAAATTTCCTTTTGCTACAGTTAGCCAGAGTCCATTCCTGTTGCTTTCAACAAAAGAATTATGACATATGGAATCTTTAAGGCAGCTTAGGAACTGAGAGGACATAAAATGTGGAGTGAAAAAGAAAGGATCAATGTCAGTAACACAGAATTTTAAATCAGACCATTAAATAAAGAAAGCTGTTGTATGTCGGTCCTCACACTTACTACAGGAGTTGTGGGAGGTAAAAGTGATGCTGAGAAGACAACATCCCCCCAAAGGGATGCTTTCCTTAATGCCTATGCCTGACAAGCACTTCTGTCCTCAGAGAACACTCTCTGTGAAGGACTTAGACCGATGGTCCTCAATCTTTTTCCACCCCAGCACACCACGGGGAGGAGGAGGAGACTCATCAACACTGGCGTCCCCTGGTAGCAGTAATTCTGAGTTCTGGGGGCAGATCAGAAAGGGTGAGGGGGCTGGAAAAGCCCTTTGGGTGATTGGAAATCTTCTCTTCCCCCACACCTGTCAGCTTTAAAAGACAGCTGCTTTTGATGTTAGGAGACAAGTTGGAATAAATTTGGAAAGTAGGATTAAGCGCTGATTTAAAAAAAAAAGACACACACAAAAAAAATACCAGCAGTAAAACATAGGGTAGTAAGTTTTAAAAAACAGTTTAGTGTTAAATTTCTTTATTCAGCCACATTATTTTAAGCTTGAAAACAATGAGGCACAGAGAACTAGAACTTTCCCAGGATTATATAGCCGTTCTGCTAACGCAGGAATTAGGACTCTTAGTTCTTAAACTGTGGCCCTTTGGACTAAGAAGTCTACATACCTTTTAAAAAATCTTTCTCCAAATAATATTCTTAATGTGTAAGAGTGGTTACTTACCTGTCAAAGATTCATCATGGTATATTCATAAAAATATATAACAAAGCTCCAATTTATATATATCTACCAGAGGCTCAAATTAATTTTACATTAAAGAAAATCACTATCAAACTTTTTATTGATAATTACTGACAAGATATTTAGGAGCACATCTGGGTATAAATTGAAGTATTTTAATTAAAAAAAATGAATACCAGTCCACATTAAAGAGTATAACTTCAACTATATTTCATATGCCCTCTGAGATAAGATAGTATTATTAAAATCTACATGTGAAATTGACTTCAGTAGAAGCTAGACAGACCACTTTTTTACACAAAAACCATTCTTTGTTTTTCCAAAGTGAAAGTACTTGTGCCATTTTGGATAGTCTTTGGAATTTCATTCTGAGTAATCTTTCATTCTTCTGTATTTTTTAATGTGTAGAGACAGCTGATAGAGTTATCAAGCAGTTATCATTTTATGTTTTCCTATGCACTTTTTCTTTCTATTTCATATCATTCATTGATGATACAAACAGATTTGTCTTTTGACTAAAATTCCTTTTTAATGGCTCATAATTTCTGAATAACATGGTCTTCTGTGATAAAGACCCATGAAAAGCATCATTATTCTACTTTTATCTGTATTGAACTATCTGTTTCATCTATTAGAATTTAAAGGGTTCTTCCCTTTTTTTTTTTTTCCCATTTCTATGTCTGGCTATAGTCCTCTAATTCATTTCATCTCTATTACCTGGTGGGATAAGGCTTTGACTTAAATTGTGGGTCCAAAAAAAAGTCACATTATTTAAATTATCTTTGACAATCAAAAAATATTCCCAGGCAATCTTATTATTTTGGTGATGGTGGCAAATGAATATCATTTCGCACTTCCAGTGCCGATCTGATCTTTCATACCCATTCCATCCGGTAATGCATTGCTATACGAGATGTACTGAAATAAACTATTAATATTTGTTCTTTGGTTCTTTCAGTCTTGTGTTCTTTATTTGCTGATGAGGTTCCACATGCTTTGCTTTTCAAAACTCCTGTAATTGCTGCATAGAATAGTAACTGTTTAGCTGATCTCACCCTTTATGAACACTGACCATTGTAGTCTGCAGTACAACAAATGAGTAAAAATAACTAAAAGAGGTAGAATTTTAAAATTAAGTTATATTCAGAGTGGGGAAAGCACAATTTGGATTGGAGATTGACAAAAGCAAACAACCAAGACTTTTCCAAATTCCTGGGACTTCCACACACTCTTACGCTTTGGGGTTTAATATCTGGAATATGCCAAAGCACTTTCAAAATCCTGTGCCCAGGCATGAAGAGGAATATTGTGTATTTTTATTCCTGTTCAATCCGTTAATAGTGGTGCATATATATTGAACTCCACTGGCTAGTAACTTTGTTCTGTTTTCCCTGACCTCCCAACTTTGACTCATCCATACTAATTTCATTTTGTTACTTGCATATTATTTACAAAGCACCCAGGAAAACATAGAACTCAGAGTTTAAAAAATGTTTGAATAGAATTCCATTTAAAAGAGTACAGAGCCAAAAGGAATACTGAGAAATATTTAGTTAATTTTTCTACTTCTGCAGAGCAATGCCTAGACCATGCCTGAAAGGCAGAAATCAATTTTCCTTATAAAAACCATAGTTCAGTTCAGTTCAGTCACTCAGTTGTGTCCGACTCTTTGCGACCCCATGAACTGCAGCATGCCAGGCCTCCTTGTCCATCACCAACTCCCGGAGTTCACTCAGACTCATGTCCATTGAGTCAGTGATGCCATCCAACCATCTCATCCTCTGTCATCCCCTTCTCCTCTTGCCCCCAATCTCTCCCAGTGTCAGAGTCTTTTCCAGTGAGTCAACTCTTTGCATGAGGTGGCCAAAGGACTGGAGTTTCAGCTTTAGCATCATTCCTTCCAAAGAACACCCAGAGCTGATCTCTTTCAGAATGGACTGGTTGGATCTCCTTGCAGTCCAAGGGACTCTCAAGAGTCTTCTCCAACACCACAGTTCAAAAGCATCAATTCTTCGGCACTCAGCCTTCTTCACAGTCCAACTCTCACATCCATACATGACTACTGGAAAAACCATAGCCTTGACTAGACGGACCTTAGTCGGCAAAGTAATGTCTCTGCTTTTGAATATGCTATCTAGGTTGGTCATAACTTTTCTTCCAAGGAGCAAGAGCCTTTTAATTTCATTGAGTTAGCATGGACATCACTGCAGATGGTGACTGCAGCCATGAAATTAAAAGGCTCTTGCTCCTTGGAAGAAAAGTTATGACCAACCTAGATAGTATATTCAAAAGCAGAGACATTACTTTGCCGACTAAGGTCCGTCTAGTCAAGGCTATGGTTTTTCCAGTAGTCATGTATGGATGTGAGAGTTGGACTGTGAAGAAGGCTGAGTGCCGAAGAATTGATGCTTTTGAACTGTGGTGTTGGAGAAGACNCAACTTTTTCACTCTCCTCTTTCACTTTCATCAAGAGGCTTTTTAGTTCCTCTTCACTTTCTGCCATAAGGGTGGTGTCATCTGCATATCTGAGGTTATTGATATTTCTCCCGGCAGTCTTGATTCCAGCTTGTGCTTCTTCCAGTACAGCGTTTCTCATGATGTACTCTGCATATAAGTTAAAGAAGCAGGGTGACAATATATAGCCTTGACGTACTCCTTTTCCTATTTGGAACCAGTCTGTTGTTCCATGTCCAGTTCTAACTGTTGCTTCCTGACCTGCATACAGATTTCTCATGGGACAGGTCAGGTGGTCTGGTATTCCCATCTCTTTCAGAATTTTCCACAGTTTATTGTGATCCACACAGTCAAAGGCTTTGGCATAGTCCATAAAACAGAAATAGATGTTTTTCTGGAACTCTCTTGCTTTTTCCATGATCCAGCAGATGTTGGCAATTTGATCTCTGGTTCCTCTGCCTTTTCTAAAAGCAGCTTGAACATCAGGAAGTTCACCGTTCACGTATTGCTGAAGCCTGGCTTGCAGAATTTTGAGCATTACATTACTAGCATGTGAGATGAGTGCAATTGTGCAGTAGTTTGAGCATTCTTTGGCATTGCCTTTCTTTGATATTGGAATAAAAACTGACCTTTTCCAGTCCTGTGGCCACTGCTGAGTTTTCCAAATTTGCTGGCATATTGAGTGCAGCACTTTCATAGCATCATCTTTCAGGATTTGAAACAGCTCAACTGGAATTCCATCCCCTCCACTAGCTTTGTTCGTAGTGATGCTTTCTAAGGCTCACTTGACTTCACATTCCAGGATGTCTGGCTGTAGATGAGTGATCACACCATCGTGATTATCCAGGTCATGAAGATCGTTTTTGTACAGTTCTGTGTATTCTTGCCACCTCTTCTTACTATATTTAGTTTTATCTTAATAGATTTCCATATAATTCTCATTTTGCCTTATTTATCTCAGAGGTTTAGCAGAGCAAAAACCAATGACCTACCCACTAAAACTTGTTCATTCTAGTTTTATCTCAGTAAATGACAATTCTGGTTTCTTGATCTAAAAATATGTGGATTGGCCTAGGTTCGTCTTTTTCTCTCATTTCCTTCATCAAATCTATTACCCAATCCATTTATCTCTATTTTCAAAATGTATCTAGAATCCAACTAGTTCTCATAACTACCATTGCTATCACCCTAGACTGAGTCACCATATATCTTATCTGGATTATTCCACCAGCCCATTGGCTAGTTTCCCTGCTTCTTTTTTTGTCCCCCTACACCCTACTCTCTATTCAGCACTCCAAATGATTTCTTTTAAATATAAGATCATGTCACTCTTCTCTTCAAAGCCCACTATTGCTTTTACATCTCACTAAGACTAAACAACCCCATGAACAGCAGCCTGTCAGACTTCCCTGTTCTTCACTATCTCCCAAAGTTTGCTCAAATTTGTGTCCATTGAGAGGCTTATGTCTAACCCACAGCATTTATGTTTAGTTGTTTTCTCTGCTTAGTGCTCTTTATCCAATATCTTCAAATGTCACTACTGTTTTTGATCAAATATCTCCATTTGAAGAGGAAATGAGGCTGACAGGATTCAGATTTTTCCACTATCTCAGCCACCTATACAGTGACCCACAATCATGATATCTCTCTCTCTCTCTCTCTCTCTCTCTCTCACACACACACACACACACACACACACACACTTACTCCCAACCACACAAGCCCACAATATGACCCTCTATCCTCACAAAATCACTCATAATCTTGATGCTACCTCTCCCTCACCGCATTTAGTCTCTCTTTCATTCAACTAACCCCTAAATGTAGTCACATTCACAATCTCATCATGGTCTTACACTGGGACCCTCCTTTGCCCACTCTCTCATGTGTCTGGACTTGTGAATTTCTCCCCTTTAAACTCCCAGACACTCATGTTCCACATTCGGGTTCTCTCTTCTGGCTCCCCAACACGTTCCTCAGCAGCTTGTCTCAAGGGCATCTGAGCACTCCCGGATCAAAGGGTAACCTTGAGCAGCCTCCTGTGCATTTTGCTGAGGAACGCAGTTTACCTTGGCCAAGTCCGTCCTGCCGTTGGCGAAGTCCTGGACTCCATTTCCCAGGACGCCGTGGGGCTCACTATGTTGCAGGGTGAGCGCCAAAACCTGCGAGAGCAGAAACAGAAACTTGAGGCTGGGCTGTGTCAAAGAAAAGTTGCACCAAACAAGTATACACATAAGGAAAGCGTTATTAAAGACTATTGCAATAGGGAAGAGAGATTTACCTCAACTTGGTGTATAACAGTCGCTCGGGTTTATAGCCAGTGGACAGGGTGATGGAGTCAGTGGAGTCGGCTTGACTAAAGTTTTCTCATGGAATTCTTGTCAGTTGAGACTCGCGAAAGCCTCAGAGGCGCTGCCAGGTCCAGGTTCCTCGCCACGGGGAACTCAGGATAGCTTTTAGAGCCTCTCTCTAAATTGGAGATAGCTTTTAGCAGCTTCACTCTCGCTCTCGCTCTCGCTCTGTCGCTCTCTCTGGACTACATCTCCCAGAGGCCTCTAGGCCTGGTGCTCCCTCCCGCGAGAAGCCGACCTTCTCCTGAGGAGTGGGCGGGTTTTTCTGGCGGGTAGGGGCAAATAGCCTCTGGGTGCTGTGGGAGCTGCTGGGCTCTATTTGTTTCAAGTACAGTGGAGCGGTGCTGACCAGACAGACCTGAGGAATCGTAGGTGAGATGGGTTGGAGCTGGGCGTGTCTGGAACCTCTGGCGTCTACGGGAGCCAGCCAGCTGGGAAGGGGAGATTGTGAGGAGTGTGTGTCTGATTGTGATTGTGTCTCTGTGTCTGTGTGACCCTGTACCAAACTGTAAAGGCGGGGAGGCGGGCTTGATTTGCAGTTATAATGGTGCATGTGTGATGGAGTTTAACTTTGTGACCGGGTGTGGCACTGTTTGTGAGTGTGAAGTTCTTTGCGATTGCAAAGCTGTGTATCCACTTTGTGTGTGTCTTTATGAACATTTGCTGAGCGGTGGGCGTGGGGTGGCTTAACTGTGAGATTTCTAACTATTTCCTCTTGGGGGTGTGTTTGTGATATTGTTGGTGGGTAGGGTGCGTTCCGGACTCGATGGGCGTGAGTCTGAGTGAACTCCGGGAGATGGTGATGGACAGGGAGGCCTGGCGTGCTGCGATTCATGGGGTCGCAGAGTCAGACATGACTGAGCGACTGAACTGAGCTGAACTAAGGGTGCGTCTGAATTGTTGTCACTGTGTCCCCATGATGGGTTGTCAATGGGAATGTGAGTACCTGGGGTGCCTTTGACTGCGATCGTGACTGTCTCCAGAGTGTATATGATTGAGTGGCCCTCTGGGGTGCCTGAGCGCCCGGTGGTATGAGTTTCTGTGATTATGTATCCGTATAGCACTGTAGGTGTGGGGCGCCTTTGTCTGTGTCTTTGTGACTCCAGCGCTCTGTTCCCAGGAGTTGGAGCCCAGGGGCAGAGTCTGCCCAGAACTGCAAATGACCCTGTGCTTCTGTCAATGCTGGTATTGAGCAGGATGCACAAGCCTTTTCTGGGCTAATATCTATAGGTGGTAGACTAACTTGGTCTCCCAGAAGAACCTGATTTTTCCTGACTCCTTTCTCCCTCCCCAGCTCTGCTCTACTTGCACAGTCTTCCAGAATGGAGTAAAGAATGCCTGTTGACCATCCACAAGGCACCTGCAAGGTAGCTTATCATTTCCCCTTGTTTCCCGAAATCCTCTTTTCTTTATCAAGATATGACTTGCTTTCCTTCTCTTGAAAATTTCTTGCCTGTCAGGTGACTTGATCCATGGAATTTTTTTCCATGTGATTTGCTCTAAACCCCTATCCACACACATGACTTTCTCTTCCTAATTGGTCAAATGATTTAATTTTTCTTTAAGCTGTCTTAATCTTTTTTATTATAAAAGTGAAATTATCTTTAATTACAAACATACAGCTATCCTCAATGAAGAAAATTAAATTTCCAGTTAAAACCAGTGCTACCTTTTGGTAGTATGTTTTATGTACACATATAAAATGTGGTTTTTAAAATTGAATTTATTCAGTATTTACCATTTGTAGTATACATTTTAACATAAAATTATATTTAAGTATTGAGAGGGTAACAGGCAGGAAGGCTAGGGTTCCCGAAGCAGAGGAAATAGACTACAAATGTCAGACCTTTTTTTTCCTTTTCTATACAAAATTAAAGATTTCTTTTAAAATTCTGTGTTGCCATGACACCTGTTTCCATTGAACTTAACTTTTCTCAAACCTTGAGCTAACCAATGTGTTTTTATTATGGAAATGTTTTTCTTAAGCTATGTTAATGAACTATGTATTTACATTAGACTCTGTCTTTTTTCAAGTCGTTTCCACTTAAGACTCAGAACCTATAATGAAAAAAAAAAAAAAAGAACCTATAATGGCTTAACAAACCAGTATGTTTTACTCATGGAAATGTTCTCTTAAACTATGTTAATGAGACTATGTATTTGCTTGGAAACCTGCCTTTCTTCAAGATTCATGTCGATCATTTTATGGCCCGGGATGACTCACCCTGTGCCAATGCTATCTCAAAAATTCATGTTGTGGGTGAATGGCCTGGTGCCACTCTCAGAGGTTTTAGACTTTTCCTTTCTCTAATTAGCAGCTTGCTAACAGGTATATAAGGGGACACTCTCTCTGCCCCCTTCTGATGTCTATGTCAAAAGCTTTCTCTATCTGTTTTATACTTTAATAAAACTTTTTCTGAGCCAACACCACAAATGGTTCTTGGTATATAAAATATTTGTAATATCAAAAAAAAAAAACTTTATTACACAAAACCTCTGAGTGATCAAGCCTTGTCACTGGCCCCAGATTGAATTCCTGTCCCCCAGAGGCCAAGAATCCCGGCATCATTCACGGCTCATAGCAACATGAGCCTTTCATCTTTGGGACTCTTCAAGTTTGGGACCTATGGAACAGTACACAGTAACAGCATAGATCACAAATCTCTTGAAAGTCTATGATCCAACAGATTAGGTTAGTAGTTCTAATTCTCAGGAATTTATGAAATGGTCAAAGAGACTGGAAAGTTTGACTGAGAAAGGAGAGTTTATTCTACATGCTTCATCCATCTCTGGCTGCTCCCCTGGGGGAGACATTGGGTGCCTCTTGACATTAGCAGGTTGGTATAATCCCCCAACAGGGTTTCTGCCATAAGCCGTGTGAGGTCACTGTGGAACTGCAGATTGGAACACAGCTCTTGGTTCACACATGTGTGTCTCTTTCGTCAATCACACACACAAGCATACCGTAGAGCTAGTAAAGTACAGCAGAAAATGTGTTTGCTAGGAGAACAAAGAACTAGAGCTCCAAGCATCCTTACCTTGTCCTGAAGAATCACAGATGAGCCCCCAAGATGTCAAACATTTGACATGAATCTTGAAAAAAAGACAGGTTTCCAAGCAAATACATAGTCTCATTAACATAGCTTAAGAGAACCTTTCCATGAGTAAAACATACTGGTTTATTGAGCCATTATAGGTTCTGAGTCTTAGGTGGAAACGACTTGAAAAAAGACAGAGTCTAATGTAAATGCATAGTTCATTAAACATAGCTTAAGAAAAACATTTCCATAATAAAAACACATTGGTTAGCTCAAGGTTTGAGAAAAGTTGAGTTCAAGTGGAACCAGGTGTCATCATGGCAACACAGAATTTTAAAAGAAACCTCCTTTTAATTTTGTATAAAGAAGGAAAAAAAAATCTGACACTTGCAGTCTGTATCCTCCACTTGGGGCTCCCTAGCCTTCCTGCCTGTTACCCTCTCAGTATCTTCCCACATAATTTAATATCTGAAACATTTTTAGAGATGCATATTTATTTGAATGCCTATGTATTCATTCTTTCAAATTATATATAGAAATGACATTTGACATCCCTTTGTGCAAATAATTATAAAGACCCATGTAAGGAATCAAGAAAAAGAATACAGCCATCTGTAAAGCAGCCTCTGATGCACTCCTCCACAGTCATAAACAATTATGCTTTTCTGGTGATAACCACTGTGATCATTTCTGTCTTTCACTTAGAGCTTTGATATGAATTCCAAAATCACGTAAGTTAGTTTTTCTTCATTTTCTATCTCTGTATGAACAGACATCCTCTTATGTCTTTTTTCATTAAAAATATTTGTGAACTTCATTCATATTTCCCATAACTATAGTTCATTTTTTCAACTGCTCTATACATACTGTCTCACTGTATAATAGTATCGATTTACTAATCTGTTCTATTCTTCATGGACAGTTGCTTGCTTACAGTTTTTGAGTGTTATAAGCAATGTGACTGTGAATATTTTGTGCAGATATTTTGGTACATGTGTGCTTGTATTTCTTTAATATGTAATAAAATTGTAATTCAGTTGTTGAGGGCTAGGGTTTGTACATCTTCAGTTTTACTGGACAATGCCAAACTGGTCTCTAAAGATACTGTGCAAGTTTTTTACTTGTATCAGCAGTAACAAAGATTCCTTTTGTTTATAGTCATGCCAGCTCTTGGCATTGTCACACTTCAAAACTTTTGCCAATTAAATATCTAGTATTACCACATTTCACTGATATGCCTGTATTATCAGTGAAATTGAACATCAATTCTTGTCCACCTGTGTGCTTAGTCACTCAGTCATGTCCAACTCTTTGCAAGCCCATGGACTGTAGCCCACCAGGCTCCTCTGTCCATGGGATTCTCCAGGCAAGAATACTGGAGTGGGATGCCATTCCCTTCTCTAAAGGATCTTCCTAACCCAGGGATCTAACACAGGTCTCCTGCACTACAGGCAGATTCTTTATTATATGAGCTACAGGAGATATCCCCTTTTGTAAAATATTTGTTCAGATATTTTGCCAATTTTTAATTGGGTTGTTTTTCTCTGACTGATTTATAGCAATTGAATATATATGTGTGTGTGTATGTGTAATCTGTATACATAATACATATATTATGTATCATCTGTATTTATTTTAGTTTGGGCTTCCCTTGTGGCTCAGTGGTAAAGAATTCATCTTCCAATGCAGGAGATGCAGGAGATGTGGGGATCTCTGAGGCGGGAAGACTTCCTGAAGGAGGAAGTGGCAGCCCACTCCAATATTTTATCCGGGATAATCCCATGGACAGGAGCCTGACAGGCTGCAGTCCACGAGGCTGCAGAAGAGTTGGACATGACTGAAGTCACTGGGCCCACATGTGTGTGTTGCATATTTTAATTTACTGGCAGTAGCATATGTGACAAAAATTATCTTCTGCTCTGGCTTGGTTTTTCACTCTGATGCCTTTGGTGAGTAGAGGTTTTGGATTTCAATGTGATGAAATCTTTTTTGGTAGTTAGTGCTTTTTAAAGAAATTTTCTGCTACCTTGAGGAAATGAAGATTTTCTTGTGTTTGCTTTTAAAAGCTCCCTAAGTTTTTGCCTTAACATTTCTGTCTTTACACTTCCTGGAATTGATTAGTGTAGGGTAGGGATTCAATTTCATTTTATCCCCCAAGTGGGTTTCCAGTTGCTCCAGTATCATTTATTGAAAAGTTCATCTTTTTTACACTGAGCTCCAGTGCCATTATAGTTACAAAGGTGGTGCTAGTGGTAAAGAACCTGCCTGCTAATGCAGGAGACATAAGGGATATAGGTTCTGTCCTTGGATTGGGAAGATCCTCTGGAAGAGGGTATGGGAACTCACTCCAGTACTCTTTGCCTGGAGAATCCCATGGACAAAGGAGCCTGGTGGGCTACAGTCCATAGAGTCGCAAAGAGTAGGACATGACTGAAGCGACTTAGCACACTTTGTGGCTATGACTTTATATTTTGTTCTATTGCTCTGTTTGTCTGCCCTCACAACAATACTATGCTATTAAGATAGCTGTTAATTATTCACTGTGACTTTGGAATAATATTTGGAGCAAATCCTCTTACCTTCTTGTTCCTTAAGAATATCTTGGCTGTTTGTGTTCTTTTCATATCCATATAAATTTTTGAAATAGCTTGGTTCCACTCAGACATCTTTTAGGATTTGATTGGATTGCATTGTATCTATAATCATGTGAGTATAAATTTGAGAAGTCTTCTAATAATAACATTAACCTCTCAATTGATATTACGTCTTCTACATGTTTTTCAGCAAGGTCTTGCTTATCTCCTAAAATAGTACTTGGCAAATAGGAAGAATTTAATCCATTGTATATAGTATTTCCCTTCTGCATTGACTGCCAGGAATTTGAGCACTTCACATGTGATCAATTATAGCACATCTTAGCCTGAGATTTGATATTGAGTATTATGATATATGACCTTTGTGTATGATTTTTTTTCTTTTATTCTTAGCCTCCTCAAATACATTTTTGAAGTGAGGGATATAAAAAGGAGATATAAATTTAGAATCAGATATGTATTGTTTAATATTTTTATTTTAATAACATTCGGGTCCAATCAAGTCTGTTGTGCATGGTTCCTTTTACTGTTCTCCCTATATTATATTTCTTTTTAAAATACCCTTTCCACTTCTCTTTCCCAATCTCCTCAAAACCTCCCCTGCCTCCACAACTATCCTCCATCAGTTAATTTCTACCTTTGCCTCTTTGCCATCTATTCTCCATATCACTTTAGTTTAAATATAGACTACATCAGAAAAAAAGAAACAAACCATCCCTCAGGGTTTTTTTTACTTACACTAGTCTCTGTAACATGGTGTAAAAATTATGGGCTCTAGTGTCAAATGTGGTCTCTGATCTCAGCTACACCACCTGTGAGCTGTTTAACTTGTGAATGAGAGGTTCTCATTCTCAAAGTTGAGGATGAAAAATGTGTAAAACAATTGGTGGTTGTTCAGTTGTTAAGTCATATCTGACTTTTTGCTACCCCATGGACTGCAGCATGCCAGGCTTCCCTGTCTTCACCATCTCCCAGAGTTTGCTCAAACTCATGTCCATTGAGTCAGTGATGCTAATGGTACACTTGGTACACATCAGAAATTCAGTAAATATTAGCTTCCCTTTCCTTTATTTCTCATTCTTGGGATCTCTAAATCAATTATGGTATAAAGTTGTTGCCCAAAAGTCTTTGGGTAGGTCTTGAAGGACTCTTTTGTTGTTGTTGAGGTTTAATCAACACATATCATTATATTTGTTTCAGGTGTACAACATAATGATTCAATATTTGTATATACAGTTGATCCTTAATGTGGGGGTTGGGAGTGCTGACTCTGCATTAAAAAAATCTTCATATAACTTATAGTTGGTCCTCCATATCCATGGTTCCTTTGTATCTGCATTCTCAGATTTAATCCACCGCAGATCCTGTTCAGTTCAGTTCAGTTGCTCAGTCGTGTCGACTCTTTGCAACACCACGGACTGCAGCATGCCAGGCTTCCCTGTCCTTCACCAACTCCCAGAGTTTACTCAAACTCATGTCCATCGAGTCTGTGATGCCATCCAACTATCTCATCCTCTGTCGTCTCCTTCTCCTACCGCCTTCAGTCTTTCCCAGCATCAAGGTCTTTTCGAGTGAGTCGGTTCTTCGCATCAGGTGGCCAGAGTATTGGAGTTTCAGCTTCAGCATCAGTCCTTCCAATGAATATTCAGGACTGATTTCTTTTAGGATGGACTAGTTGGATCTCCTTGCAGTCCAAGGGACTCTGATCCTGTAGCACTGTAGTATTTACTACTGAAAAAAACACCACATATAAATGGAACTAGTCAGTTCTGACCCATGCTATTCAAGGGTCAACTGTATTATAAAGTGATCACCACAGTGAGTCTAATATCCATCAGTATACATAGTATAAAAATTGTGTTTCCTTATGACTTTTAAGATTTTCTCTCTTAGCAATTTCCAAATATGCAATACAGTATTATTAACTATATGCCATGCTATACATTGTATCACCAAGACTCATTTCATAACTGGAAGTTTGTACCTTTTGACTTCCTTTACCCATTCCACTCACTCCTGACCCCATCTCTGGCAACCAACAGTGTGTTCTCTATATCTGTGAACTTGGTTTTTGTTTATTTGTTTAAATTCTACATATAAGTGAGCTCATACAGTATTTTTCTTTCTCTGTCCTCCTTACTTCACTTAGCATAACAGTGGTACATTACGTTGTGCCTTGCCTACCTGTTGTTAAACTATTTAAATAGTTTGTATTATCAATTTGAATTTTTTTTAATGTATTTATCTGGCTACATTGGGTCTCAGTTGCAGCATGCAGGATCTTCATTGCATCATGCAGGATCTTTCCTTGCAGCACACATTCATTCCACTTACAGCTTGTGCTGTCCAGTTGTAGTGTGTGGGCTCAGTAGTCCAGCAGTTGCAGCACATGGGCTCTTTAGCTGTGGCATATGGGCTCAGAGCACTTGGTAGTTGCGGCATGTGTACTTAATTGCTGCACAGCATGTGAGATCTTAGTTCCCTGACCAGGGATTGAATCCAAGTCCCCTGCACTACAAGGTGGAATCTTAACCACTGGACCACCAGGGAAGTCCCTATATATTTGAATTTTTAAAATTTATGTCTCTGTGCTTTACTTGTGCCATGTTTTGATCATTTCTTTTCTTTTAAATCTTTGAATACCTGCTCAAAGATATCACTATTCTGAAGATAGCTGTATTTGCTATTCCTTTCATTCAAAAAAAAAATTTATTACAAACAAATTTGAAAACTAAAGAGAAGCACAAACAAGCAACAGAAGTTATCTGTAATCCTGTCAATTAAAGACAACTGCTATCAACACTTAGAATTGTTTTCTAAATGTGATCATATTCTGGCTACTGACTTGCAACCCATCTTTATCATGCCAAAATACAATGTGAAGAACTGTCCATGTCGTCATACATTTATCTTTACCATGAGTTGTAATGGCTTCATCATGTTACCATTTTACCCAGCTCCCTTTTTTAAACATGGTTTGCTTATAAATTATTGCCATTATAAACAATGAGCAGCTTTTAGGCTGAATGCTAGTGTTTTCCTTTTTAAATTTTATTTTTAGTTAAATTATAATTATACATATAACTAATAATTTTGTTATAAAAATTTTTATGTTATGAAGGGGTTCATATCCATGTAACTATAATCCCTAATCCTAGGAACCTACCCAGGCTCATCACTGCAAATGGTGACTGCAGCCATGAAATTAAAAGACACTTGCTCCTTGGAAGAAAAGCTATGACCAACCTATACAACGTATTAAAAAGCAGAGACATTAGCCAACAAAAGTTGGCTAGTCAAAGCTATGGTTTATTCAGTAGTCATGTATGGATGTGAGAGTTGGACTATAAAGAAAGCTGAGCACCAAAGAATCGATGCTTTTGAACTGTGGTGTTGGAGAAGACTCTTGAGAGTCCCTTGGACTGCAAGGAGATCCAACCATCAATCTTGAAGGAAATCAGTCCTGAATATTCATTTGAAGGACTGATGCTGAAGCTGAAACTCCCAATACTTTGGCCACTTGATGTGAAGAACTGACTCATTGGAAAAGACCCTGATGCTGGGAAAGATTGAAGTCAGGAAGAGAAGGGGACAACAGAGGATGAGATGGTTGGATGGCATCACAGACTCAATGGACATGAGTTTGAGTAAACTCTGGGAGTTGGTGAAGGACAGGGAAGCCTGGCATGCTACAGCCCATGGGGTCACAAAGAGTCAGACACTACTGAGAGACTTAACTGAGGTATCTACCCAAAGTACCCAAAGGTAGCTGATGTTATCAATTAATTATTTATCCTATTAAAAAATGCATATACATGAGTAATTCCTTTGTGGTCCAGTCATTAGGACTCTAAACTTCCTAACCACTGCAAGGCATCTAGATCGATCCCTGGTTGAGGAACTAAGATCCCACATGCCTCGAGGCATGTCCCCTCCCAAAATGCATACACATATAAATGTGTATGTGGTACTGTTTTTCACTGAAAAATATTTCTGTATAAAAAGAATTATAAGTACATCACGCAAAATGTGAAAAATAACTGCATTGTAAGATTGGTCCAAGGATTGAGTTGGTTCATGTAAAACCCTTAAAACAAGGCCTAACCTCTTACTTAGTGTCATTTAGTAGTTAATAAATCTATGACAAACCTAGACAGCATATTAAAAAGAGACATCACTTTACCAACAAAGGTCCATAAAGTCAAAGCTATGGTTTTTCCAGTAATCATGTATGGATATGAGAGTTGGACCATAAAGTAGGCTGAGTGTCAAAGAACTGATGCTTTCAAACTGTGGTGCTAAAGACTCATGAGAGTTCCTTGGATTGGACTGCAAATAGATCAAACCAATCAGTCCTTAAGGACATCAACCCTGAATATTCATTGAAAGGACAGATGCTAAAGCTGAAACTCCAATACTCTGGCCACCTGATGTGAAGAGCTGACTCATTGGTAAAGACCCTGTATTGGAAAAGAGTGAAGGCAACAGGAGAAGTGGGCAGCCGAGGATGAGATGGCTAGATAGCATCATCAACTCAATGGACAAGAATCTGAGCAAACTCCAGGAGATAGTGGAGGACAGAGGAGTCTGGATTGCTACAGTCCGTGGGGTTGTAAAAAGTCGGACAAAATTTAGCGACTAAACAGCAACAGTTATTGTTACTGTTCTGAAGCTTACTGTTTTATTCTTTGTGGAGAGTTGTTCTTTTAAGTATAGAGCTCACTTTAATTACTTCATGGAAGGCCATATTTTATAATACTGTGGTATGTTTAATGACTTTATGGTTTTTAGAGATTTAGATTTTATATAGTTAAATCACTGGCAAACATTGCTCCAGTGAACATCTATATACATGTCTTCTCTAAGGTATATGCTGCTGCTGCTACGTCGCTTCAGTCGTGTCCGACTCTGTGCGACCCCATAGACGGTAGCCCACCAGGTTCCCCCGTCCCTGAGATTCTCCAGGCAAGAACACTGGAGTGGGTTGCCATTTCCTTCTCCAATGCATGAAAGTGAGAAGTAAAAGTGAAGTCGCTCAGTCGTGTCCGACTCTTAGCGACCCCATGGACTGCAGCCTAGCAGGCTCCTCCGCCCATGGGATTTTCCAGGCAAGAGTACTGGAGTGGGGTGCCGTTGCCTTCTCTGGCTCTCTAAGGTATATACTCATAGTGAAATTATGGAGATAAAAAGTACACATACTTTGTGTGTCCTCTGTGTGCTCAGTTGCTCAGTTGTGTCTGACTCTTTGCAACCCCATGGACTGCAGCCCTCCAAGTTCCTCTGTCCATGGGGATTCTCGACGCAAGAATATTGGAGTGTGCTGCCATGCCCTCCTCCAGGGGATCTTCCCAACCTAGGGATCAAACCCAGGTCTCCCACATTGCAGGCAGATTCTTTACCAACTGAACCACCAGGGAAGCCCATACTTTAGCCCAGGGAACACACTTTAGACTTCAGTAAATATTTCCAAGTTAAACTTCACAGTGCTTATTCACTTCACAGTATACCCAACTCTCTCTGTCAGCCCTGTTTTTCTACTGCCATTTAGGTTACTTTTGGCTCCATAAGTTTGGGCTTCCCTGGTGGCTCAGATGGTAAAGTGTCTGCCTGCAATGCAGAGACCTGGGTTCGATTCCTGGGTTGCGAAGATCCCCTGGAGAAGGAAATGGCAATCCACTCCAGCACTCTTGCCTGGAAAATCCCATGGATGGAGGAGCCTGATAGGCTACAGTCCATGGGGTCACAAAGAGTTGGACACAACTGAGTGGCTTTTTTTTTTTTTTGGCTCCATAAGGCAGAAAGACACAATTGCAACAAATAGAATAGAGGGTTAATTATTTCATTTAATTTAAGCTGGTTATTCTTAACTTTTGTTACTCCTGTCTGGGTCCCACCTCTAGCAATTCTGATTTAACTGGTTTGGGATAGAGCTTGGAAATCATCAATTTTAAAAGATCACCAGATGGAGAAAGAAATAGCAACAAGTCCAGTATTCTTGCCTGGAGAATCCCCATGGACAGAGGAGCCTGGCAGGCTATGGTCCATGGAGTTGCAAGAGTCAGACATGACTTAGAGACTAAACCACCACCACATCAGAAACCAGCAAACCCACACACTGTAAAGCAATTATCCTCCAATTATCCGATAAAAAAATAAAGATCCAGGGACTTCCATGGTGGTCCAGTG
Organism: Aepyceros melampus; assembly: GCA_006408695.1. Taxonomy (NCBI): domain Eukaryota; kingdom Metazoa; phylum Chordata; class Mammalia; order Artiodactyla; family Bovidae; genus Aepyceros; species Aepyceros melampus. The sequence continues at coordinate 61,193 of SJXQ01011827.1, read as the reverse complement.
GTTAAGAATCCGCCTTCCAGTGTAGGAGACAGGTTCGATCCTTGGTCTGGGAAGATCCTATATGCCATGGAGCAGCTAAGCCTGTGCCCACAACTACTGAGCCTGCACTCTGGACCCACAAGCTGCAGCTACTGAGCTGTTGTGCTGCAACTACTGAAGCCCACCTGACTAGAGCCTCTGCTGCACAACAAGGGAAGCCACTGCAGTGAGAAGCCTATGCATTGCAACTAGAGAGTAGCCCTTGCTTAGCGCAATTACGGAAAGCTGGTACACAGCAACAAAGACCCAGTGCAGCCAAAAAATAAATTAAAAAAAATTTTTTAATACAAGATTATCAGATAATTCTAGTGTGCTGTCACAGTTGACAATGACTTAAGCACATACAAGATGACTAGACAAACATTAAGATTTAATTGGTCTGGAACGGGGTTCAAGTTTTAGAATATTTTAAAGCTATCCAATTGATTCTAATAGCAATCAGAATTCATAACCACTGGCTTAGACAAAGAATGATTCATTTTCTGGAGCTGATGGAAAAAAATACTTGTAGCAAAGTAGAAGAGGGATGATGTTGAAGGAGGCAATCAGTAATATCTGTCATACCTGTACTCTTGCCAGCAGTTAACATCATGAAACTATCATTGTTTGGTCCTTTTAATGGTGTTTTGGGACAATACCTAAAGGAAATGGCATACATATATGTTTAATCATCAGTCTTCATATTCTTTTCAAAAGCAAGGTTTGAGTTTTATGTTGAATCTTACGTATTTTAACATTTTTATATTCTGTTTTTATCTTCATTAAGTTTTTCCTGCCATTTTTTGAGTTTCTTGCAGTGTTGAATTCAAATCAGTTTTTTTTAAAGGAGCTTAATGTTATTAAATTTTCTTTTGAGGGGGGTAGTTTCCTGTGTCCAGGTTTTTTATATGTATTACTCTCCTTTTTACTTTATTTCTAAAGTATTTTATGTTTCTATTTAGGCTCACATTTAACATGAGAATTACTTAGGACTGTGTCTTACTTCGTTTTGGGTAACTTAAATTTTGATTAATTCAAATTTTTGTTCAAAATGCAGAAAAGTTACAAGAATAATACAAAGTATTCTTGGGCACTCTTTGCTCAGAATCACCAGCAGTTTACATTTTATTCCATTTGTATTATCACCAGCAGTTTACATTTTATTCCATTTGTATTATCATTCCTGTGTGCATTTGCAGTTGTTCTCTGTCTCTGTATGCATGTGTGCACACTCACAAATACACAATACACACATTTTTATCTGAACTATTTAAGAATAAGTTGTAGAATTTTCCCCTTTACCCTTAAACACTTCACTGTGTTGTTCCTAGGGACAAGAGTATTCTCTTACATAACCACAATATAGTCACTAAAATAAGAGATTTTAACAACAGTGCATTATAGTCAATATACAGATTTTTTTTGCTAGTCCCAATAATATTCTTTTTAGCAGTTCATCCTACCTTCATCCCTCACCCTTTCTCCCTGATTCACTGTCCAGGATCACACATTGAATTTACTTATCATGTCTCTTTCTAGTCTTTAACCTGGAAGATTAAAGATGTCTGCATTTCATAATGTTGACATTTTTGAAGAGGATAGGCCATTTATTTTGTAAAATGTCACTTAGTTAGGATTTGTCTTATGGCTCCTTGTAATTAACATTCAGGTTATGAATTTTGTGGCAGGAATACCACAAAAGTGATTGTATCCTTCTCAGGACATCATAGAAGGGAGTATGTGATATTGACTTGTCCCGTATTAACTTTGATGACTGGTTACAGTGGTATCTACTATGTGTCTTCACTGTAAAGATAGTAGTTGTCTCTTTGTAATTAACAGCTAATTAATTTAGAATTAATAGCAGACAGATATGTTGAAACTATGTAAATACCTCATCACCAAACTTTTACCCACAACTTTTAGCATCCACTGATGTGTGGGATCCTTTATCCATTATTGTCTGGATCCTTTATTACTATGATGTTTTCAAGATGGTAGAATTTTTAAATCTCTATGATTTTGTCTGTATTAATTAGTTGGTATTCGACTGTGAAGGAGAGCATTCCCTTATCACTCAGTTATTTGTTCCTTTGTTATATCAGTATATATTTGTAGATTTTCATTTATTCAGTGTGTTATATGATGTGTTACCATTTATTTTGATACTCAAATTGTCCAAGATTTGGTCAATGGGAGTCTATTCAGGCTGGCTTCTTTATACTTTTGATTTTCCTCATGATACTTTGAGCATTTTCTCTCTTTCTGGCCCAAGATGTTACAGGATTATTTCTAATTACTCTCCTGGCTCCAGCCTGAAGTAAGTAATTTTTCTAAATAGCCTGGTCCTTGCTGTAAAGAATATTTAGAAACCAAGATCTGAGTGATAGGACTACAGTATTCAGTCTGGTCTTAATCCTGTTCCAGATTTGTATCTCCCTTCTCCAGTAGTTAAAAACCTGACTCTCATTATCCTCATTGTATTTTCTAATTTGTTCAATTCTATAATATAACATAGTTTTAGATTTCCTAACCTATACTACAATAACTATCAAACCTACTAAGTGGAGCTCAGTGTTTGTTTATAGTTCTCTTCGTCTTCAGAATAAGGGTACATAGTTAAAATACTGTGTTCAAATTTATTTGAATTTATTTCTTTTTTTTTTAAGTTAATTTTTATTTTTTTAGTTTGTTTTGCTTTACAATACTGTATACGTTTTGCTACACATCGACATGAATCAGCCACGAGTGTACATGATCTCCCAATCCCGACCCCCACCTCCATCCAGTTAGAGCAGTATCACTCTGCTCCTATGACCCTTGCTTTAGTGAATATTATGTGCTCAATTGTGTCCCCTCTTCCCTAATTCATATGTTGAAGTTCTAACTCCTCAGTGAGGGCTGCATGCGTGTATGCTAAGTCACTTCAGTCGTGTCTGACCCTTTGCAACCTTATGGACTGTAGCCCACCAGGCTCCTCTGTACATGGGATTTTCCAGGCAAGAATGCTGGAATACGTTGCCATGACCTCTAGGGGATCTTCCCAACCTAGGAATTGAATCCATGTCTCTTACATCTCCTGCATTGGCAGCCTGGTTATTTACCACTGGTGCCACCTGAGAAGCCCCAGGACATATTTAGACCTAGTCTAAACAAGCTTGTTGTTTGAGTAATACAGAAAAAGACTGGAGCTGAAATATTTTTACCTCTGGGGACTTGAGTTATTTATTTGTTCAAAGTCTTAATTGATGTCTCTGAATCCTTTTCCCATCACTTTTAGGCCTTCCAAAATGATGGCTACCAAACACGGTGGCATTATTTTATACAACTGTGTAAAAACATTATATGTGATTTCAGAGTCATCTCAATAACCATTGATGTTCAGAGAACTCATCTATCTGTATCCTTCTTGTAATTTTTCACAAGTATCCCATTACCTTCTATCTTATCATTCGTTTTCTGTAACTTTAGAACTAAACTCTCAATTACTCTGCTGTGGCCTTTGCAAGTCCCCTTTTTTGTTCTCCAAAGATTAACCTCATAGACTTCCTAAGTAAACATGGATTTTATCAAATGGCATAAGCAAACTATATTCTAACCTCAAAAGAATATTCCTCCTTTATTGCTAATTCCAGACTTACTCAGTTCATTAATCTTTCATTAAGATGCTACTATATCTAGAGTAACTTTCTCTTCTGTCTCCTTCAGGGATGCAATTTATGACCATCTATCCTAGAGTTTTCCTTCCTAGTATAGTTACTTAAAACTCTAAACAACCGTAAGAAATGAGTTAAATGACAATTATGTCATTTTTAAATGTATATGACACTAGTTTTATCCTCTAATAAAATTGGGATGGGGCCTGGACATATTTATAATTATTGAGATCCCTACTTCTTTAGGGTGTTTTTATCTAAATCACTATTTAGAAATGATTGACTTAAACTGTTTTCCTAAATAAGTCTTTCACCTTCTAATGTTTCTTCTCATTCTGTTTCCTTATCTGTTTGTCAAAGTGTCCAGTCATAAATGAGAACTGTATAAGCCACTTACTTTTTATGAAAATGAGTTTGTCTTTTCATATCTATTATAAAAGCTTAATTCTCCCAGAACACACACACACAAAAGTGAATGTTTTTATATTTTCTTTCAGACTGTGAATCAAAGTTGAGACCAAGAATAATTTCTGAAAAAGGATATTTATGGAATAGAATCATCCTGGTGGGAGATAATGGAAAGACTTATAAAAAACAGCATTGCGTACTCACGTTTCAGAGGTGATTGGGAATGTAAAAGCCAGTTTGAGAGAAAACAGGAATCTCAGGAAGGACATTTCAGTCAAATGATATTTACTCCTGAAGACATGCCCACTTTCAGTACCCAGCATCAGAGAATTCATACTGATGAGAAACTTCTTGAATGTAAGGAATGTGGGAAGGATTTTAGTTTTGTATCAGTCCTTATTCGACATCAGCGAATTCATACTGGTGAGAAACCTTATGAATGTAAAGAATGTGGCAAGGCCTTTGGTAGTGGTGCAAATCTTGCTTACCATCAAAGAATTCATACTGGTGAAAAACCTTATGAATGTAATGAATGTGGGAAGGCCTTTGGTAGTGGCTCAAACCTTACTCATCATCAGCGAATTCACACTGGTGAGAAACCATATGAATGTAAGGAATGTGGGAAAGCCTTTAGTTTTGGATCAGGCCTTATTCGACATCAGATAATTCACAGTGGTGAAAAGCCTTATGAGTGTAAGGTATGTGGGAAGTCCTTTAGTTTTGAATCAGCCCTTACTCGGCATCACAGAATCCACACAGGTGAGAACCTTATGAATGTAAGGATTGTGGAAAAGCCTTTGGCAGTGGTTCCAACCTTACTCAGCATCGAAGAGTTCACACTGGTGAGAAACCTTATGAATGTAACGGATGTGGAATGGCCTTTAGCAGTGGTTCGGCCCTTACTCGGCATCAGAGAATTCACACCGGTGAGAAACCATATATATGTAATGAATGTGGGAAAGCATTTAGTTTTGGATCAGCCCTTACTCGACATCAAAGAATTCACACTGGTGAGAAACCTTATGTGTGTAAGGAATGTGGGAAGGCTTTCAATAGTGGCTCAGATCTCACTCAACATCAGAGAATTCACACTGGTGAGAAACCTTATGAGTGTAAGGAATGTGAGAAAGCCTTTAGAAGTGGTTCAAAACTTATTCAGCATCAAAGAATGCACACTGGTGAGAAACCCTATGAGTGTAAGGAATGTGGGAAGGCCTTTAGTAGTGGTTCAGACCTCACTCAACATCAGAGAATTCATACTGGTGAGAAACCTTATGAATGTAAGGAATGTGGGAAGGCTTTCGGTAGTGGCTCAAAACTTATCCAACACCAGCTAATTCACACTGGTGAAAAACCCTATGAATGTAGAGAATGTAGAAAGTCCTTTAGTAGTGGCTCAGCTCTTAATCGGCACCAGAGAATACACACTGGTCAGAAACCTTATGAATGTAAGGAATGTGGGAAGACTTTTGGTACTGGCCCAACCTTTACTCAGCATCAGAGAATGCATACTACTGAGAAGCTTTATGAATGTAAGGCATGTGGGAAAGCTTTGGGGAGGGCTTCAGAAATTCAGCAACATAAGAAAAATCATGCTGGTGAGAAGCTCTGTGAATTAGAAACTCCATAAAGTTGGAATCATATAGTTAAGGAAGCATACAATAAGAAAATTCATACTAGTGAGAATGCCCACAAATGTAATTAGAGTACATATACCTTACTTATACTTTACCAGTTAGTCAGTCTGAGAAAATTCATACATAAAAAAATTTTTTTTAACCAATCTAATAAAATATTAGAAGATTTTTATCTAAATTCATTCCTTCACTATTTTCAGAAAATTCACATTTGTTAATTGAAAAATCTTTTATTGTATATTGCCTTTATTTTAAACACTGAAATTTATTCAGGGGTTAACCTTGCTACTTTCTTTTTAATGTTCTTATTTTTTTTGTATTATACAGAATTACTGATCCATTTCAAAATTATTTTAAATTAGTATTGAGGGTCTAAATTTACCCTTTTTCTCTCTCCCCCATTTCTCATACTAATATCATTTATTCAATAACCATATCTATTTTTATATTTTTATTGTTGTTTGATAGTATATTTTTATACATATAAAGCTTAAATATCACTTCAGTATTTGTTTTCAAATTTGCATATCTGCATTTGTATCTGTTTTCCACCCTGTTTGTGTTAAGTTATGGTTACTTTTACATATCCTTTAATGTCTTATGGATATGTACTTTTTGTTTTGGAAGGTTTTATTTTTCTTTTATAAACTTTATACTGTTCTTTTTGCAGAATAATTTTCCTACATAAAAATGTAAATATGAGTTAAAAATAGATATAGTTATCTGTAATCTTACCAGTCATAGATAATCACTGTCAAATTTTTGGAGCAAATCCTTTAAGATTATATCTGGCATTGCTTTTAAAAGAAGTGTGATCATGCTATAACCAGCTTTTAATATTCTTTCTCTGTAAATATATTGTTACAATTCCACTGGCATTAAAGTATTTACCTGTTTTTATCAAACCCTTATTTTTGTCAAGTACAGAGAAGAAGTTTCATCATAAAGAGTTACTTTGTTGGCCCCTTTTGAATGTGTCTGCTTTATTTGTTGTTCATTTTAAAGATAATGTGTGGATCTCTTCTGCTTTACATGATTTATACATCATCCATAAAATCTTACTTCCCTTTGGCTAACATCCCTGAACTTAGTTACTTCCCCAGCATTAACTAACTTGCTCATTCTTCCAGATCCTTTTATGTGCATATGTGATGTGTTTATGGTACTGTGGCATAATTAGTGTGGTTCTGAAGCAAATTATGGGGATTCTACAGTTGTGCCTATCACATAATAAATACTTGGTTAATTTAGCCATCACCATTGTTATCTTCTCAGTCTGTTATTTATGGAAAAATTTTAACTGTGATCTCTACCTTACTCAACATCAAAGACATTATGAGGAAAAGACATTTATGTAAGTGAACATAGGAAAAGTTTGATCAACATGTATCCCTTATTGAACAAGAATTATTCATCTTAATGAAGAATAAAGAATGTAAATTTAAGAAGGCAAAAATAAATCATAAAACTTTAAAAAATAGGATAGCTCTTTCATAAAAATCTGAACACTGAAAAATAATATTAGCCTCATAGTGGCATAAGATGCCCACAAGTAAACTTGGCATATATCCACAAACAAATTGCCTCTGAGATTGTTGTGGGATCCAGCACTATAGCCCAGTGGACTTGAGAGGAGTCTTGCCCACCATGTAGTAGGCAGATAGTTCTTGGTATATGGGCTGTTGAACCAGCAGGAGTCTATAAACAGGCCGCAGTCCTTCTTGGCTGCACTTAACTTAAACCTGGAGAGTGCTGACTTCAGCAGACACCCACAGGTGAGAGACACTTTGTAGATGTTCAGATTTCCTGAGGAGAGATTCCAGCACTCTGTTGAAGAAATAGGGAAGGGAAAAAAAAATAGCTTTGATTGCATTGGAAAGACTAAGATGAACTTTGCTAGCACTCAGGGCTTTATCTAAACAGAGTGAGGGAAGCAATTGCTGGTGTGTGCATGGGCAGCACATTGGAGACAGGTCCGACCTCTGTAGCTGACATGGGCCCCCTTGCAGGGCCCCCTGGCTCCAGGGCCCCCAGCCTGAAGCGAGGGGTGTAGTTCATAAAACAAACTAGCTTGGGTCTGACCCTCAGGACTTCTGCTCCAACAACCTGGGATCAAATTCTGCCCCGAGTAGGGCAGTGACAGCTCTTGAGCAGAGGACACCTGACTCCCGGCCCCAGCTCTAGACCCGCCATTCCAACCCCACCTCCTACAAGAGTGATAGCTGTCAGCACACCCTAAAGAAAGATATTACTTGTGCCCATGAAAAATCCAGCTCTCCAAACAAAGGCATAGGGTACCTGCAGAGTTTCTAGGGATACTCTCACATAAGAACATCCCTTCAAGGATGCAATAGGTAACTTTCATCTAAATTTATAGAGGCAGAGAAAGTTAAGCAAAATGAAAAGTCAGAGGGACTGATTTCAACTGAAAAAGTAAGAGATGCATTCCTAGACACTAACAACAAAAGATCAGAGAGATTCAGGGAACAGTCCCATTTACCGTCACATCGAAAAGAATAAAATAATGTAGGAGGAAACCTACCTAAGGAGGCAAAGACCTATACTCAGAAAACTAAGATATTGATGAAAGAAGTCAAAGATGACAAGAATAGATGGAGAGATATACCATGTTCTTGGATTGAAAGAATGACTATTATGAAAATGACTGCTATCCAAAGCAATCTACAGATTCACTGCAGTCCCCAACAAATTACCAAGGGCATTCTTCACAGAATTGAAAAAGAAATTTTAACATTTTACATGGAAACACAAAAGCCCCCAAATAGTGAAAGCAGTCTTAACAATAACAGAGCTGGAGGAATCAGGCTCCTTGGCTTCAGACTATACTACAAAGTTACAGTGATCAAACTATATGGTACTGGCACAAAAACAGAAATATAGATCAATGGAACTGGATAGCAAGCCCAGATATAAACCTACACATCTGTGGCCACCTAATCTATGAAAATGAAGGCAAGAATATATAGTGGAGGAAAGTTGTGGTTCAGTCACTAGTTCAGTTGAGTTCAGTTCAGTTGCTCAGTCGTGTCCGACTCTTTGCGACCCCATGAATCATAGCACGCCAGGCCTCCCTGTCCATCACTAACTCTTGGAGTTCACTCAGTCTCATGTCTATCAAGTCAGTGATGCCATCCAACCATCTCATCCTCTGTCGTCCCCTTCTCCTCCTGCCCCCAATCCCTCCCAGCATCAGAGTCTTTTCCAATGAGTCAACTTTT